>CM056050.1:432376722-432677902 GCA_029574335.1 Rana kukunoris
CATTACTGCAGGTCATTAAAGCGGAAGTAAACCCATCGATTTAACAGTTTCAAAAAGCAGTTAAATTTCCGGCATGCCGGGATTGCCAACTGTCACATTGGTTGTGCTCTCAACCAAACCGTCAAACCATCCAATGGCTGGTGTCATAACTGATCACATGTGCAGCACCATGGCAGTTGAATATTAAACTAAGGCCAAGATGGCAGCTTCCTTGGCTGAAAATGATAGAAGGGTTTACTTCCACTTTAAGTTATTAATGCAAGCTGGCCAGGGTACAGTAAAGAAAAGTTTGGATGGTGGCATAAAAAAAAAAAAAAACCAACGTATTATTTTAAATGACTGAGACTAGGCACATAGCAAATTATACAGGATTCAGGTTAATATTTATTTTGCAATTGCAACTGTTAATCAAAAACAAAAGAATACATAATATGACATACCCTGGACATGTAAATCCTATAGAACATTTTAAGATAATAATGATAATGATAATAATGATAATACAATACAAAACATAATAAAAATTAACTCACAGCCAGGCACCCGTGGGCATGTACCGCTCGCAGAAGAACAAGCAAAAACAAGCAAAACAACACAAAGTTTCCCTGCTGTGGGAAAAGACAAGATGGTGCCCAAACCTCCTGAACCTGATGACACCCAGAGGCTCTCAGCAGCGGGTCCGCCTTCCCCTGCAGCAATTCTCCACAGACCTGGTAAGCCGTACCTGATTCGGATTCAATGTTAGCTAAATTCCACTCAATAGTGAGAGATGAAATCTCTACACTGTAGCTTCATACAAACTCTCCTCTGATCTTATGCAAGGCCTTAAAGAGCTAGGCCACCGCACAGATCAGCTTGAACAGCGGATGGACTTAACTATCACAGTGCTGGAGGGCCAAGAGGCTGCTCTCTTTTGTGTTCTACAACAGAGACAGGCAGGGGATGCCATCTAGAGAATCATACAATTACAGCACCTTGCCCATAACGGCTCCCTGGAAACAATGTTTTTATCGCTGCATGTGAACAAGGGCTTCGTCACTCTGTCTTGGCCTTACCTTATGGAAGTGCTCAGTCACTTTGGCTTTGGTACCTCCTTTTTAAGTTGGCTGAAATATTATGGTTTAGAATCCTCTATTTCCTAATCTGGAGAGGAATTCGGCAGGGCTGTCCTCTTTTACCCCTTTTGTTCATCTTGGCTTTGGACACGATCCGTTCACATCCAGATATAAAAGGTATTGAGGTTTCTGCTTATAAGAACTCTTTATTTGCGGATGACATCCTGCTGACTCCGACATCGCCCAGAATCTCGCTGCCTAACTTATTCTCCCTTCTGGAGGCTTTTGCGTCTCTTTCAGGCCTGCATGTTAATCCTACTAAGTCTAAGGCGATGTCTGTGAATCTTCCCCCCCTCAGAACGGACCTCTCTAAATGCAAATTTTCAATTCCAATAGCTACCCTCATTGGCCTATTTAGGTATACGACTTACCCCTAAGTATGAGGGACTATACCAGGCCAATTTTCCCCCTCTTTTAGATCCCTTTTTGCTTCCTGGTCCCTGCGTCTCACTCATTGCCCATTTTTTCCCCCTAGTTGTGAAACCCCTAAACAGTTTCCCGTGGTGGACAGAAAATGGGTTCACTGACATTCACTCTCTGTTCCCCCCATGAGAATATTAACATTTGATACTCTTAGATCTTTCTACGATATCCCCTTTTGTGAACTCTACCGTTACCTTCAAATTAGACACTTCCTTCAACAACTTATTAAGACCCAACCCACCCCATACACCTTGACCCCCTTTGAAAGCCTCTGTAGGGCAAAACCTCATTCCATGGGATTAATATCTTTACTTTAATCCTTAATCACTTCATCCAGGAAATCCCCAGTGAGATAGTATCATATCCAATGGGAGAGAGACTTGGGGTAAACAATTGTATCCAGAGGACTGGCAGATCATGACAATAGCCCTTACTCGCTCTAGGAACGTTCTCATTTTGGAAAATGCATACAAGATGGTACTATATGCCAGCTAGATTAGCTCGCTTTATTCCATCCTATTCCCCTATTTGCTTTTGGGGATGCTTGCGGGAGGGAACCATGGTCCACATTTGGTGGACATGTCCTAAGGTGTGCAGACTATATGTTAGAGTCTATACCCTTCTTCTCAATAAGTTTCACTCTAATTTTAAAAGAGACCCCTATGAGGCATTTCTATGTAAACCTATTCTTGAACTCGGAACACGGAACACGGAACTCTTGCCCAGAACACCAACAGGCATTGCACCTTTTTAATGCAACTAAATAAACCATTACAAGGTCATGGAAAACCCCTGTGCTTAGTTTTGAAGCAGTTAAAAACCCGCATGAACGACATTATGATTAATGAGAAATTAGCGGCCCTGGCCTCTAAAACCCACCCAAATTTTCTTAGGGTTTGGCAACCATGGATAACATGCAACCATACCTCCAGGTTCAATACTCTACTCCTTTCAATTTAAGGGTCTCCCTATGCACCCGCTGTTGGACTAATCCCCCCTTTTTTTCTTTCCCCCTTACCTTGTCTCTCTTCTTTTCCTTTTACTTTCCATTTCCTGTTTAATTACTTCCTTTCCCATATAATTCTCTCTCTAATGCCCCTGGTCTCCAGGAGCCAGCCTAGTTAGGATGGTTACAACGATACAAAAATGTCTTTATTCTTTTTTTTTGTGTTTCATAAACAAATTATAAATGTATGTATGCATTTTCTTTTACCGCTTGAGGAGTCCAAACTTTTGCCTACCATACAGCCTATGGAAAAAGACACACCCGCCACTCCAGGTTAGACCAGGAAGCCTAATGATCCAGTAGGTGCTCACCTCCACACACAATGAAATTAGAAGAAATGGCCGCACACCACTGTAGATCAAAATCCTTTTTATTTGGACAACCCCAAAAACTACAGGAATCAGAATGCTGGGTAGACGCGCTTCACACACTTCAAGCGCGCTTAGTCATTACTATACAGCCTAATTTGGAGCATTGACTGTTCTACATTATGACCTAAAGCTGTGGTTTCCATTTGCATTGATGAACAATGTATTATACTTATCGCATCCCTTTATTGCATAGGTGCTCAACCTGTTGCC
This sequence comes from Rana kukunoris, assembly GCA_029574335.1. Classification (NCBI taxonomy): domain Eukaryota; kingdom Metazoa; phylum Chordata; class Amphibia; order Anura; family Ranidae; genus Rana; species Rana kukunoris. The sequence goes on from CM056050.1 coordinate 432,379,848, forward strand.
CTCCAGATGTTGCCGAACTACAATTCCCATCACACCTCTGCCTTTGGTAGTCATGCTTGTAACCATCAGCTTTGCAATGCCCTAATGGGACTTGTAGTTTGGTAAGAGCTGGGGGGCCACAGGTTGAGCATTCATGCTTTATTGGCTCCTCTTCCTCATGTCATACTTGATGTAACCATCACACTGTCACGCTAATCTGTTATATTTTTTTTCTACTAATAAAATAATTTTGTAAAAGAAAAATTAACTCATTATTGTCTGTCAGAAGCTGTTACACATAACATTTCTATTTGACATTACTGAATTATGAAATGACATTTTACCTGTATTATATCTGCTAAGCTCAGCTGTATACCAGCATATGTGAATGTAGAATATGTAAAGAATTGCTTAAATTGTCTGTACTGCATGAATACCTGTAACAATAATACATGTCCTGAAATGGGAGCAGCTTCAAAGGGAGCAACATAACTGTCACAGGGAAGAATTATATGGGGGATTACCAAAGTCATGCTCTGTATCTTCTTTACAAAAACTTGTATTCGTCATTGGCTTTTTTGTATATTGCTTTATTTCAGGAATGATGCCCTTTTTTTGTTTGCAGTTGCTATGTTTAGTACCAGAGAAGTGACACAAATCTTAACCTCTGGCTATAACAGGTGTGGCTTTGGAGACCGTTGAAAGATTAGCTATTTTATAATGGTTCCAGGTAAAAAGAAATATTTTGGTGCTATTGCTCACTGCCCTTGAAAACAATCTAGTTTAACAAGTCTGAATATTTTTGTGCGTATATGTACTTCAAGGGCCCGTTCAAACTAGAATGTAGTGCATTCCAATCCAACTACCCCTGTGATCTGCTTCGGGGGTAGGTACAATGTTTACAACACATGGCACAAAAGTATCATGCGGTGCGGTTGTCGTGTGTTTCAAAAAGTATTGCTTGCACTAAAACTTTTAGTGCGGTGCGATTTCAGGCCATTCAAAATGAATAGGGCTGCAATCGCACTGCTCAGAACTGTATGTGAATCACACAGGAACCGCACAGCATTCCTGTGTGATTCATATGCAGTTAATTCCTAGTATGAATGGGCCCTTAACCACCTTAGCCCTGGAAGATTTTCCCCCTTCATGACCAGGCCATTTTTTGCAATATGGCATTGCGTTATTTTAACTGATAATTGCGTGGTTGTGCGATGCTGTACCCAAATACAATTGATGCCCTTTTTGGAAAGTACAGCTTTCTTTTGGTGGTATTTGATCACATCTGCGTTTTTTTTATTTTTTTGCTCTATAAACAAAAAAAGACAATAAAAAAAACAATATTCTTTACTTTATGCTATGAAACACACCCAATAAAAAAAAAGTAAAAAGTCAAATTTATTCATCAATGTAGGCCAATATGTATTCTGCTACATATTTTTGGTAAAAACATTACAACAAACGTATATTGACTGGTTTGGGCAAAAGTTATAGCGTCTACAAACTATTGGATAGATTTTATTTATTATTATTAGTAGTATTTTTATCATTCAGGGTTTAAGTAGCGCCAACAGTTTACGCAGCGCTTTACAACATGAGGGCAAGACAATACAGTTACAATACAAATCAATACAGGAGGAATCAGAGGGCCTTGCGTGTTAGGCCTTGTACACGACCAAATAAATCTGTCCAAATCGGTCTGACAGACCAATTTGATCAGATTTGTCTGCTGGGCTGTTTTGGTTTGATCGCTGTACACACGATCAAACCAAAATCCCCGCCGGTAGACAGCGCGGTGACGTGGTGATGACGTTGACGCCGCCACGTCACCGCACCAGGAAGTAAAACACTTCCGCGCATGCGTCAAATCCATTCGACGCATGTGCGGGCAGATATGTCTGCTGGTTAGCATACTAACCAGCAGACATGTCGGACGGACGGATTCCCAGCAGACAGATTTTAAAGCATGCTTTAAAATCTGTCTGCTGGAAAAATCTGTCTGTCCGCCCAACACACGATCGAATCTGTCTGCTGAAACGGTCTGTCAGACCGTTTCCAGCAGATAGATTTGATAGTGTGTACGCGGCCTTAGAGCTTACAATCTAGAAATGTTTTTTTTTTTTTTACTAGTAAGGGCAATGTTCAGTGATTTTTAGTGCGACTGACATTGCAGCAGATAAATCGGACACCTAACTGACATTTCTGACACTTTTTTGGGTTCCAGTGACACTAATACAATGATCAGTGATAAAAAATGTGCTGTCACTGTACTAATGGCACTGGCAGGGAAGGGGTTAGCATCAGGGACGATCGAAGGTTTAAATGTGCTCTAGGTAGTGCGCAGTCCGCGCGGAAGCTCATTCGAAGAGGAATCGAAAGAGACCCGCCAGATTTGAATCTGCTCTGCCTGCTGTGGACGCTGGTGCAGGAAAAAAGAGAAAACAGAATACCAAGAATTAGGGAGGCATTCAGCTTCCTGGTACGGATGGACATTCTAGTGCAACCCCCTTCCCAAAAAAGTTTTTGCCTTTTAGTCAGCTATGAATAAGCACTGTTTGTTAGTGTGAAACGCGTCAACTCTTCTGTCCGTTCTGCTGTGGCATGTATTTTTTATTTCATTTTTTGAATAAAAGGCAAAAACTTTTTTGGAGTACGGCTGTCCAGAACTTCTTCCTGTTTTATTGCTACATGCATTGCCAGCACCTGGGCTCCTAAACTGGAGAAGAGGTTTTCACCTTTGTTTGACCTACCTAGAGCGGTGATATCCCCTTCCCTACCATGATCTACAACCTGGTGACAGGGTGCTGCTGAGGAACATAATTCTCCCTGAAAAAGCAAAAAACAGCTGGCCAATGGAATTCCCAGTCCTACATCATCTGTGCTTATTTACCTGGTCTTTCTGTATACCAGATTTGCCCACAAGAGAAGACAGGGCCTATAAAAGCCTGGCATTAAACATCTATCTCTTTGACTGAACCTGTTCAAGTGTAAACAAAGGTGAAATCACCTTTGACTAGTTTATTTTCTACTAGATGAGCTTTGGTGACCTGATCTCAGGAAGAGAAAAAAAAGAGGACTGGGAGAAAGACTTAAGAGTAGGATATCATTGGCAGTCTGAGTCCACTGATTCCATTCGGTATGTCCAGAATATATGGAATAGAGATCCCACTTGTGTAATCCACCTCTGACACATTTTTTTCACTGATGAGTATATGGAGTGTACAATTTCAGGCATGTAATACAGAAGTATATGCATTGTTTTTTTTATAAGTTCCACATATGGAGCTTTTATGTGCCTGGGCTCAAATCATTTTTCATACAGGGGTAGTTCCCACCTAGGGATTTCCTCCCACTTCTTCATATATAGGTATTTTGGAAGTGGATCTTCTGGCATGGTTACCAGTATCTTATTTTTTTTTTTAAATAGGACCTTTCTCAAAGAGTCCACCACTGCAGACATGCTCAAACAGAGTAGGTTTGCTAAAAGTGAGGCCTATAGCCAGTGAGCTAGCATACTGGCGAATTAATGATATAATTGTAGAAAGCCATGCAAGGGAGTTTATACTTATCCTGCAGAGTGGAGAAGGCGAGAAGACTCCTAGTCTAAAGATCTGGCATCTGGCATCACCTTAAAAAGGATTGAGTTTGCCAGTGTTGAATGGTATCTGGAGTCAGGCTATCAGAAATGAGAGGGGTGCAGAGAAACAATGTCATCATCGAGTTTGGTGATGTCCGTTGAAATCTGTCTTTAGCTTGTCTCCAAACATGCTGAGTAAATTACATAGGAGATAGGAATTTAGAATAAGAAATTGTTATGCTGTAGCATTGAGTTAGGGTGGATTGGAGTTATCCAAGTTTTCTCAATCTCAGTCCCCCTATTATAGAACCAGAAAGTGGACCAACAGGCAAAATGGTGTGACTATGACATTAAACAATATTTTTTTCTGTATCTAGCATCCATAATCTATTGTGAGCCTTATGTGTGCAGAGGACTAGTTTCCAGTCTATGATGATTGTAGTCATAACATAAGTAACGCCATGAAATCAGTCTGGAGCTTTTTAAAATACTTTGGGCCAGATTCAGGAACACTTGCGCTGGAGTATTTCGATATGCGCCGCGTATTTTGCGCCGTCGTTTCTAGTGCCCGTACCCAAAACTAGGGCCCAATAACGGGTCATTTGACTGGCGGAACGTTCCGACGCCAGAGTGTGACTGGGCGCATCAGGCGCCTATTGATTTCCCCTGCAAATATGCAAATGAGGGATTTTTCAAATTCACGAACGAAACCATACGCTGGCTATGCGCCGCGCGTATCTCGTCCGTGGCGCAAAGTATTTCTACAAAAGGTTTTTATCTTTACTCCATCCACAGGTAAAGAGCAGCTAAGGGTTACCGCAAGACATGAGCACCCCCACTTCAGGACAACACCTTTCCATGTTGTCTGTCAAATTTTACAGCCATGGAAAGACATCATAGTCTCCAGCCGAGATGACGGCTACAGCTCCTGGCCATTAAAGTATTTCTCCTGTGTGTTTGCGGGGAACGGGAAGCCATCTCAAAACAAAAGTAACATCACTGCGGGGAGGGGGAGCAGGATAACTTTAGTGCCGAAATGGGCTTCTACGGGCATTTAAACGCCCAACGGAAGGCTTGCGCTGACGTTTCCCGGAAGTGGTGCCCGGAAGTTGTGAGCCCACAAAGGGGGCGAGTGGAGCCGCACTCATGGCATGTCCGTGGTTGAGCGCTGAACGTGCCTCTGCTGCCCCCCTCATTTACATATGATCACACCCACTTCCACTTGTCGGGTTACGCCAGCGCATATCGTTATTGGCGCAAGTCGCGCACCTATGTGAATTACAGGACTTGCCTGAAAGGGTCTTCAGGTAACGTAAATGAGAAGCGTTTTGGAGCAAAGATTCTCATCTACCTGTTGGCCCTTTGGGCCAGTTCAGGAACACTTGCGCTGGAGTATTTCGTATGCGCCGCGTAACTGTAATGCGCCGTCGTTTCTAGGGTACCCACCAAACTAGATGCGCCCAATGGTCATTTGCGCTGGCGGAACGTCCCCCAGAGTTCGTAGCGCTTAATTTCGGGGCGCAAGTCGCGCCTATATTTCCCCTGCAAATGCAAATGGGGATTTTTCACAATTCACGAAGGATTAGCACCATACGCTGGCTATGCGCCGCGCGTATCTCGTCCGTCCGGCGCAGTTATTTCTACAAAAGGCTGCTTTATCTTTACTCCAGGGACAGGTCAGCAGGAGAGCAGCTACAGCAGCGTTACCGACGATGCACTGAGCACCCCCACTGGACAACACCTCTGTCCATGCTTGTCTGTCAAATTTTACAGCCATGGAGGAAGACATCATAGTCTCCATAGCCGAGATACGGCTAAGCTCCTGGCCAAAAGTTCAGCTTTCTCCTGGGTTTGCGGGGAACGGGAGAGCCATCAAAACAAAAGTAACATCACTGCGGGGAGGGGGAAGGATATACTTTAGTCCGAAATGGCGCTTTACGGGCGCATTTAAACGCCCAACGAAGGCATTGCTGCGTTTCCCGTGAAGTGGTGCACGGAGTTGTGAAGCGCACAAAGGGGGCGAGTGGAGCCGCACTCACTCGCATGTGTGGTTGATGCTGACCGAAGATCACACCCACTTCCACTTGGTCGGGTTAGAGCGCATTATCGTTACTTGGCGCAAGTTTACGCGCAACTGCTATGTGAATTACAGCTGCGCTGATTCAGAAGTAAATGAGAAGCGTTACTCTGAGCAAAGGCTCTCATCTACCTGAATCGGTTTATCGTATTTTGATTTTTAGAAAAGGGGTGACATGGCTGAGGAGCTGTCTGGAGACATTTCTTTGTTAAGTGGAATGTAGTTATGGTTATATAAAATATGTAAAAGGGGGGCGGTTTATTTATTTACTAATTTCACCCCCCCAGGTTTTTTTTGTTTATGGTATGTAAAGGTGATTGGTGCGCTTCCCCTTTAAGGGGGTGGGTAGAAGGGTTATTAAGTGGGGATTGTGTGCCTGGAGGGTCGGTGCCATTATAAAAGGGGGCCATAGGAAATGTCCTTTTTGGACCTGCAAGCAAGAAGCTTTCTGTGCTAGAAGATGGAGAAGCTGTAGGCAGCTGATTCAGAAGGCAGAGGGCAGCGGTGGAGAGGCATGGCTGAGGAGCTGTCTGGAGCGGTTTATTTATGATATGGGTCGGGGGGTGGGTTGTGGCCTGCGGTGCCATGATATGTGGGTGTTAGTTGTATCTTGATAAAGCAGGTTACATTGTCAGCGTATAGGGAAAGAAATAGTTTGTTGCTAATTTTGATTTCTCCAATATCCAGATTGCAGTAAATGTAGGCCACTCAATTTCAATGCTAAAAGTAAACTGCAGTGGAATTGGGTCATCCCTTCCAGCGCTGCACAAAATGTTATTCTTCCGTGACAAAGACTGAGGAAGTATAACAACTGCTGATGTGAAGAAATTTAGGGCAGAATTTGAATGCCTTTTAAAAATAAGTTATAAAAAGTAGTCAGGTGATGGAGTAAAGACGTAGTGAAGGTTTTGAAATACAGGTATGGCAAACCATCAGGCCCTAGTGCTTTGTTATCCAGAGGCTGTTTAATAGTTTCAAGAATTTCCTTGGGTGTAACAGGATTATTTGATTATTCAGTGACGCAGTCTGCAAAAGTCAGTTTGGGTATACAGATATTAAGTAATACTGGAATGTATGTAGATTTTTGGTCTTCCAAATATTAGACAAATTGTCTTTTTGGATTATCTGCCAAAATTGCAGACTGGTGAGTTATGATGGAGGAGATTTACTTGTCTCTAAAGAGAGTCTGTCTCTGTGAGGCAAAAACTAAAAGTTAAAGTCTCCAGCAAATATTAGGTATGAGTGCTCAGCAGAGTAGACACAGTGGAGGAGTTGCTGGAGAAAAATTATCTAGAAGGAATTGGGGTATACACATACTGTACCTAAGGTAACCTTGGTAGGCTTCATACACATGGAGCATAAAATACTGACCAATGGGGTCTTTAGTAATGTTATTGAGGCAAGAGTTCACAGTAGTCCTAATAAAAAGAATGGGCCAGATTCTCAGCGGCGCTACGACGGAGTATCTCAGATACCCCGTCGTATCGCATTTTTTTTTTCGCTTGTATCTATGCGAGTGATGCTTAGCATCACTTTGGCATAGATACGCTTCAACATCTGACAAGTGTAATACCATTACACTTGCGGATCGTAGTTGTAATGACAACTCCGGCCACTAGGTGGCCTTTACGTTGTTTATGCAAATGAGGCTACTACGCCGATTCCCGATCGCTTTTACGCCGCCCCGTCGTCGCGTACGACGTTTACAAACTCGTAAGGTTACCCCTGCTTCTATGAGGAGTAACCTTACGAAGTCCCGTCGGATGCCGTCAGGTGCCGTCGGATGCCATGTTAAGTATGGCGTCGGGTCAGCGTCGGCTTTTTCCGTCGCTTACGTCGTTTTACTAACTCGTTCGCGAATAGGGCATTGCGTAGTGACGATCACGTCGTTTTGACGTCGGTTTCAACTACGCTTTCCGACGTGAGCTGGAGCATGTGCACTGGGCTTTTTCCCCCGGCCGGCGCATGCACAGTTCATTCGACGCGGGGGCGTGATTAATTTAAATACAAGCCGCCCCATTTGAATTACGCGGGCTTACGCTGGGCGATTTACTCTACGCCTCCGCAAACTACGGAGCAAGTGCATGGAGAATACGGCACTTGCTCTAGTACGATGCGGCGGCGTAGTGTAAATGGCTTACGCTACGCCGGCGATTTTCTTAGAGAATCTGGCCCAATGACTCTAGTTGTTTTTCTTTTGTGTGAGTTGGAATCATTTGGGAGCATATTTAGATCCCATGGAATCCAGGTGGGCTCATGGTGTTCAGCCTTGAAATGGATATTAAACTGCTAAACTGTTGTAAACTATTGTAAGGCTAACTTCTGCTTAAAATATGATTTTAACCCTTTGGCATTCAAAGTTAGCAACCTAAACATACAGATGGCTTACAGAAGTAAAGGTCTAAATTATTCTCTGACACTGCAGGCTTGTTCCACAGGGACAGATCACGTTCTAAGTTCAGAAGATGACCTTTAAAAGGCAGCCAGTTGGAACAAAATTAGGGATTTGGAAGAGCAGCAAAGGGATGAACACACAAAAAAGAATTATTAAAGTCAAACTGGTCAAAAGAAAAACTATAATAATCTGAGAGTAATCTAAATGTAATTGGAGGGGGTTTCTTGAACACCTTTGGGACCACTGGACCCACAGAGATCCATTGTCCAACAAAAATAGACGTTAAAGAAGAAGTGAGTTGCTATCCTTCACATAACAGCAACCATAAGAGGCAATACAAATACTTTTGAGTCCATTAAGGAAACACATAGGAAGCTAAAAGTATACAATGGCTGCCGATCCCTGACACTGTGGTCAGTTTTTGTGCCTCCATCATCCTCAGCCTTGCTCTCCTGTGTCTGTGTCTCCCTTGTCCTCCTCCCCCTCCCTGCCTGTCTGCATGTCAGTGCATGCCCCCCTCCTCCTTCTCCTGCTGCTCTCATATTTCATATAAAATCATCCCATCCGCACTATAATATACCAATAAGTGTCCCTGTGCCTGTGTAATGTAAAAAATATGCTTATCTGTATCCATATCAGTGTGGCTTCCATCGCTCAGCTGATGCGCGGCTCTCGCCTCTCCTCCCCAGCTGACATCAGCAGTGCTTGGCCCCGTCCACTGGAACTCTGAGCTGGAAAGTGAAGAGAGCCAAAGATGAGTGCTGGGAGCTGTGCTGATATAGATACAGATAAGCATATTTTTTTACATAACACAGATGCAGGGACAATTATTGGTATATTACAGTGTGGATGGGATGATTTTATATAAGTGGTTTAACAACCACTTTAAGAGAGATTCACATTAGATTGAGGGCATTTGAGTTGTTGAACTGTATGACGGAATGTCTCTGTTGTATTTTATCTGGGAAGAGCTTCCCAGTCTGGAACAGTGGGACAGGAGATACCAAGCTTTTTTGCAAGTTCTGTAAATAAAGGAAAGCAGAATGTGATAATTCTATCATCCCTTTTTCCCATTAAGGTAAAAAGGGAATCTCCAGTGGCTTTAACATTTAACGTTTTTGTTGTAAAGTGTACCACGACATGTCTGGGAAAAGATGTACTTCTAAAATGTCAAATTCAATCGTTTTCATAATTTTGGTTATGCGCAAAATGTTCCCAGGCTGTTGATGACCTTCAGCTTGTGTCCTGACTACGCTCCTGACTTCTGATCTTGCGTTGTCTTCAACATCACTGCTAATGCCACTCTATATCCTAACATACTTTGTTGCTACTACCAGGGTTGTTTGACAAAAGGTGCAAGAGAAGCCCCATCTTTAGCATGATCTCCACCAGGTACGTGGCAGCTTGTATTCTGCCTTTGCGCTCCAACTGGGGATCCAAAGCCCAATCGCTCCATTGGATAGTAGCATAGGCAGAGTCTCTTGTTTATAGATCGACAAATATCTTTGTTATATCTGCTATTGTACTATTGTTCCTCCAACCCCTTTTCTAGCAGGACTTTTCATGCTGTACCATAAATCCACTTTATGGTACTCATGTGTCAGTGAGTTCTGGGTCAGTTCCAGGTAGGTCCTCACTGAAAGTATACAGAAGGACCTATCTATCAGCCCTTAGGGAGGCAGCATTTTACACAGGTACATCATCTGGAATCCTTCTGACCCCATGCACAGAGTGATGACCACTGTGAAAGTATTAACTGTGACAGTAGGATGGCCCAGTCACTGCTGCCAAGGAGTGTGAAGAGCAGAATGGCCAATTATGGCTGAAAATTGTAGTGGATATCCCCAGTGATACTGTACATGGACCGAAGAAAAGATCCACCAAACAATGATAGCATTAGCACCTAGGGCCGGACTGGTCTACCGGGATACCGGGAAAATTCCTGGTAGGCCGGCTGCCTGTCAGTCAAATCAATCAATGCAGGGCCGCAGATGCGGACGCCATCGCGGCCGCGGCGGCCGCACTTTGAAATTATGCATAATGCAGGGTGGACGCCTGCCTGCCCTATGCCTCCAGTCAGTGACATGTGTACAGTGTTGTCGGTAAAAAGCAGCGGCTGCAGTGCCGCATTTTCTTTCTTTCCCGCTGTGTGGACTCAGTCATCATTTACTGACTGGGGAGATCATGTCACGAGTCACTCTCTGAGGGAGGGGAGGAGCGCCGAGCAGGAGAACCGAACGTGACCGGCGTCATCATCCCATCGTCCCGTGCGGAGTGGCGCCAGTACCGCCCACTTTCCCTGCAGGGTGATGAAGGAAGGCCGCAGAGGAGAGGAGTTAACCACGCTGCCTGGCCACCCTTGGAGCACGTGCGTCGTCACAGCAGACACAAATTACAATTGGCAGTGGCAAGGTAGGACAAGAAAGCGGTCAAGGTGAACTAGAATTATCCTACTAGGCCTGCATTATCTCTCTCTCTCTAACCATATGATATAGCGGTAGACCCCCCGGGCCCACCCCCCCTCTCTCTGTCATCTACCTTTTAAATCCAAAAAAAAAAAATGTGTCATTTAAAAATCAAAATCAAAATATCTGCCTGCGCTTAACTGGTTGAGGACCAGTCTCCCCCCACCATTGCAGCCCCCCTCTCTCCCCCCACCATTGCAGCTCCCCTCTCTCCCCCACTATTGCAGCCCCCCTCTCTCCCCCCCACCATTGCAGCCCCCCTCTCTCTCCCCCACCATTGCAGCCCCCCCTCTCTCCCTCCCACCATTACAGCCCCCCTCTCTCCCTCCCACCTTTACAGCCCCCCTCTCTCTCTCTCCCACCATTGCAGCCCCCCTCTCTCTCCTTCCCGCCATTGTAGCCCCTCTCTCTCTCTCTCCCGCCATTGCAGCCCCCCTCTCTCCCCCACCATTGCAGCCCCCCTCTCTCCCCCACCATTGCAGCCCCCCTCTCTCTCCCTCCCACCATTGCAGCCCCTCTCTCTCTCTCCCACCATTGCAGCCCCTCTCTCTCTCTCTCTGTTGCAACTCCTCTCTCTCTCTCTCACACTATTGCAGCCCCCTCTCTCTCTATTGCAGCCCCCCACTCTATTGCAGCCCCTCTCTCTCTCTCTCTCTCACACCATTATAGCTCCCCTCTCTCACCATTTCAGCCCCTCTCTCAAAAAGCTAACTTATGTATTATAATAAAATAATATACTGTAAATAATAATAAAATGTGAATGTATTTATTATAATAAATGAAAAAAAATTCAGGTAAAAAAAATGTGCATTTATATATTTTTTGCCTGTTCTCTCTGCATTGATCTCTTGTATCATGTTTGCAGTCTGACCATCTCTTGTTTCATGTCTGCAGTCTCTGACCATCTCTTGTATCGTGTCTGCAGTCTCTGATTATCTCTTGTATCGTGTCTGCAGTCTCTGACCATCTCTTGTATCATGTCTGCAGTCTCTCACCATCTCTTGTATCATGTCTGCAGTCTCTGACCATCTCTTGTATCATGTCCGCAGTCTCTGACCATCTCTTGTAGGTTTATCCCGATACCGATACTAGTATCGGTATCGGGACCGATACCGAGTATTTGTGGGAGTACTTGTACTCCCGCAAATACCCCGATACCAAAATAGAATACTTGGGGGAGAGCGAGGCAGCGTGTAATGCTCAGACAGCATACCAGTGAGAGAGAGACAGCCTGTGTCCCTGTGTAATGCACTGTTTAGACGGCATACCTGGGGGAGAGAGAGGCAGCATGTAATGCCTGTATGAGTGTATAATCCTCAGATGGCAGCCATCCTGTGTTCAAAAGCCGCGCCTCCTCCTCCTCCTCCTCGTCTGTGATAGGGGAACACTTCCAGCAAGTGAGTCAGTGTTCTGCCTATCACGGCCATCCTCTCATCCTCGTCCATTGGATGAGGATGAGAGGATGTCCGTAATAGGCAGAACACTGACTCATGCTGGGAGTGTTCCCCTATCACAGACGAGGAGGAGGAGGAGGAGGCGCGGCTTTTGAACACAGGATGGCTGCCGTCTGAGGATTATACACTCATACAGGCATTACACGCTGCCTCTCTCTCCCCCAGGTATGCCGTCTGAGCAGTGCATTACACAGGGACACAGGCTGCCTCTCTCTCACTGGTATTGGATCAGGCAATCTTGCCTTATTAATGTAGTAAAACAATCTGTACTGTAAGCACTGTAATGCTAACAAGTGCAGACTGGCTGGTATCTTTTATCAAAAGAATAAATGTGAAGGGAGGGGCATGAAATGTCCCCGCCCAACACACATGGAATGCTGGCATAGGTAAACTAATTTACATAAAGTTTTGAAAACGGCTTACTGTTATTGGTGATTCTAATGGTCCAATCGGCATGAACTTAGACCTATAAAAGGAAAAGAAAATGCGTCAGTTGATGCAGCCGTTTGGATACCTAAGGAGGCAACATTGCGTTACATTCTGTGGCTATGGAGTCCTTACTGCGTCAGGTTCTTGTTCGGGCCGGTACCGAGGATGGCGAGCGTTGGCTGTTATCTTGCTTGTCTTTAACTTCCTCTTCGTCTGGTGTTGGTTTTCCTCCGTTTCCATCTTCTCCCTGCGCTCCGGTCCCATCCACATCCTCCGCCTCGGCTTGCTTTCCGGGTTCTCTCCGCGATGGTGGCCTCCTGATGTCGTCAGTTCCGGCTTCTGGTTTTGACGATTCTTCTGCTTCCTCCCGAAGACGCCCTCTGATTGACCCCGTGACGCATTCGGCGTCATTTGACGACTCCCGTCCGGTCGGCAGCTATTCGCCGATTTCCGAAGATGGCGCGTGCGCAGTCCGCGCGGAAGCTCATTCGAAGAGGAATCGAAAGAGACCCGCCAGATTTGAATCTGCTCTGCCTGCTGTGGACGCTGGTGCAGGGAAAAAGAGAAAACAGAAGACCAAGAATCAGGGAGGCATTCAGCTTCCTGGTACGGATGGACATTCTAGGTTGGATGTGACTTGTACTCCTGCTATTGATGCCTGTGACCCTTTCCAGAGCTTAGTTGGTGGGACATGTCAGGTTAGCCCTGTGGTTGCCGGGATTTCTTCTATGGATGGATCAGCTGTTAATGTGGTTCCCAAGGCAACCGTTCAAACACAGAATGTCACTGCCTCTGCTTTGCAAGTTATGCCTTCCAGCTATCCTGCTTCTCAACCTGGATTTTCAGGAGGTGAGCATGCTACTGCCTCAATGTTAAGAGATCTTGCCTTTTCTATGAATAATTTATGCTCTAAATTGTTTGCCTCGCCTGCATTGCCTGTTAATGACCAAGGCCTTACTTCTGTCTGGAAGGACAATTTAACTAATGTTAACCCTCCTCCTGTAGTGCATAATGTTGCTGTATCTTCTCCTGGATTGCAGACTCTGCCTTTTGAAGCACCCCCTTCTAGCGTACCAGAATCTCATTTTAAAGAGGTACTTTCATGTGAGTTGTCGCCATTGGGGTTTCATTTGAGTCTAGCGGTTAAGGAGAAGATATGGAAAGGGGAATATGTTGAGTTACTTCCATTGCTCCCTTCCATGAAAGACAATAGGTTGAAAAAGGATACTGATGAGAAACTGGATGATGATCGACGTAAAGCGGTTTCTCGTAATTTTAATAATTGGCTCCAGGCATTTAGCATATATGCTAGTGTTTTGGGTGAACGTCGCCCGGAACTCTACAGTGGCCTTTTTCAACATGTTGAAATTATATTGGAAGCTTACAAAAACTTTCCTGGCCTGTCCAGGTTCTTCTACGATGAATCATTCAGGCAGAAGATGGCAGTCCATAAGAATTTGAAATGGGGTATGAAGGATGTAGGTCTTTGGTTGAATTTGCTTTTGCCAAAAGACCAGTTGTGAAGCCCACAATGCCTGCCGTGGGACATTATCGTAAGGGCCTTTGTTTTAACTACAATGAGGGCCAGTGTAAGTGGCTTGTTAATTGCAGATACAAGCACGAATGTGCTCATTGAGCTGGATCACATCTTGCTGTCCGTTGCTTTAAAAAGATGGGTTATCAGGTTCCTCCTTCTAAGGAGCCATTTCTTAAAAGCAGTTTCTCCGGTGAAACTAGTAAAAATGTTGCCATGGCTTCTTCAGTACCCGGATCACAAGAGTGCAGACATATTAATTGAAGGTTTTAGTTATGGTTTTCTTTTGCCTTCTTTCCCTGGATCAGGTTGTGTTATTTTTGATAATTTGGCTTCTGTTTCTATACATGGGGATGTTGTAAGGAAGAAAATTGCGAAAGAAATAGAGGATGGCAGGGTTGCTGGTCCTTTTGATATGCCACCATTTCCTGATTTTAGAGTTTCTCCGCTGGGCGTTGTTCCGAAAAAAGAGCCTGGTACTTTCAGACCTTTACATCATCTGTCTTTCCCTGTTGGTTTATCTTTGAATGATGATATAGATTCTAATATTTGTTTGGTTTCTTATTCTTCTTTTGAGGATGCTTTAGAGTTAATTAGTTTGGCGGGGGATTGTGCGTTGCTAGCAAAGGCCGATATCAAGTTGGCTTTTAGGTTGTTGCCTATACGACCCTCTGCGTTCAATTCTTTGGTTTTCTTTTTTAAAGGGCATTTTTACTTTGATAAGTGCTTGCCAATGGGTTGTGCCTTGTCGTGTTTTTATTTTGAAATTTTTTCTACGTTTCTTAATTGGGTTGTTTGTCGTCGTTCGGGTTCTGATTATTGTATTCATTATTTGGATGATTTCTTGTTCGTAGGTAAGGCTAGTTCTTTGGAGTGTTTGTATATTTTTTCTGAATTTAAAATGATTTGTGCTAGTTTTGGGGTGCCTTTGACACCAGAGAAATCCGTTTCCCCAACCACTTGTTTAGATTTCTTGGGAATACAGATTGATACGGTTGCAAAGGTATTTCGGCTTCCTGGGGAAAAAGTTGTGAAGATTAGGCTGTTGTTGGAAGTTGTTCTTTCTAAGGTGAAGGTTCAATTGCGGGTGATTCAATCTTTGTTGGGTTTGTTGGCATTTGCATCCAGAATTATACCCATGGGCAGAATTTTTTCCAAACGCCTTTATAGAGCAATTTCTGGTATCAAGTCTCCTAGATATTTTGTTCGGATCACAGCAGATATTCGGGATGACCTAATTGTTTGGCGTTCATTTTTAGTTTCGTTTAATGGCTGTGCTCTTTGGCAGTCTCCTTTTTGTTCTGCTTCTGCTTTGAATTTGTATACAGATTCTGCTGGGTCTTCTGGTTATGGTGCTTTCTGGCAGGGTGACTGGTCTGCTGGTCTATGGCCTCCATCCTGGATTGAACATGGTTTTGTTTCCAACATTGTACTGCTAGAATTATTTCAGGTGGTTGTGGCCCTTGAGTTATCGGGTGATCATTTCAGGAATAAGAAAATTCTATTGCATTCGGATAATAAAGGTGTGGTCTTTGCGATCAACTGTTTAACTTCTAAATCCATTCCTGTCATTTCAGTTCTTCGTTTTTTGGTTTTTCAATGCCTTTGGTTGAATGTTTGGTTGAAGGCAAAATATATTCCTGGCTGTAGTAATTCCATCGCTGATTCTTTATCTCGTCAACAGATGCAGAAATTTCGAGAATTAGTTCCGGATTCGGACGAGATTGGTCTTTCATGTCCACCACATGTGTGGTCCATAATTTGAGCCCTGTATTACAGGCCTTGTGTAATTCTTTGGCTCCGTCCACGCGAGCGTGTTATGTGGCTGCGTGGGACTTCTTTTTTGGGCTCTTTGAATTTGTCTGTCACATGCAAACCTGAAGGCTTATTTTTATCTTTTATGAATGTTTTAATGGGGAAGGGTTATTCTTATTCCAAAATTACGAAGATTTTGGCCGGGGGTTTCCTTTTTTAAGAAACTGTCTGGAGAAGCACCTTGCTCTAGTTTCTTTTCTGTCAAGCTCGCTTTGAGGGGTTATCGAAAGCAACATTTTGCGATAGACAAGAGGTTACCTATTACTTTTGAATTATTACATTGCATATGTGCTGCGACTGACGTTGTTTGTTTCTCTTCTTTTGAAGCTTTGCTGTTTAGACTTGCCTTTTGCCTTTGTTTTTACGGTGCATTTAGAATTTCAGAGTTAGTACCTAATAATAGATATTCTAACTTGGGCTTGCCGCTTTCTGCTGTATTTCTACAGCCGGGAGTCCTACGAATATTTTTAGGAAGGAGCAAGACCGATCAGTTCGGTCAGGGTCGGTGGATCACCATTCACAAGCATTTTAATGATTCAGTCTGTGCTGTAGCTTTAGTGCAACGCTATCTGCTCCTTCGTCCTGCCGGTGGTCCTCAATTCCTCCTTCTTGTTAATTCAATCCCTTTGACGGGTTTCCAGTTTAATTCTGTCTTGAAGAAATGCTTAATTAATTTGCAATTAGGTCACCTACCGATATGTTCTCATTCATTCTGTATTGGGGCCGCCACCACTGCTGCTAGCTTAGGCCTTGGCGTTTCTGCTATTAAGAATATTGGTAGGTGGTCCTCTAATTGTTATAGTACTTACATTTGTAATACTGTTTCTGTTTAATTTCAGGTTCTCCAATGGTTGCCTGAATCATTGGCCACTCATTTATCTATTGGGCCCATAAGAGAGCTGACTTCAGGTGTTATGGTACCAATCTAACTTTGTCGCCTAGTAATGTAAAATTTTACTGGTATGGGCATAGAGGTTTATCCTGGTTTGATTTACGCAGAATTATTTCATTGCTTTATTTACAATGGCCAGTGCCTGATGTTATCATCCTTCATTTGGCTGGGAATAAACTGGGTCGTCACAGGACGCTGGATGTTATTGCTAATATAAAAAATGATTTCTTAAACATCCAAACTGTTTTACCTAACTGTATTTTGATATTTTCTGAGATCATCCCTCGTTTACTTTGGTTTTCTCCTAAGTTTAAAAAACTTGAGAGAGTGAGAAAAAATGTTAATAGGGCCATTTCTAAGTTCATGCCCTTGATTCAAGGGTTTTCGTTCCGGCATTTGGATTTGGAGGGCAGTGTTCAGGGTTTCTATCGCCCTGACGGAATCCACCTGTCCGACGTTGCTCTTGATATCCTTAATTTAGACTTGCAGTCCTGTGTGGAAGTGGCTGTGGGCCAGTTGGTGTGCCGTTCTTATGTTCCATAAGATCGGCTTGTGGGACTTTAGTGTTGTGTTATTATGGTTTGAGCTTTAATAGCTAAACCTAAAAATTGTATTGTCTTGTAATTCGTTGAAGACAATGAATTTAATATATTTATTATTTATTTACAGTTTAAATTTAATTTATTGATACCTATAATAAAGACCGCGGCCATTAACTTCCACACATTGGTATTTTTTAGTGGTGTTTTTTATCTATTTATTTAAATTATTTAATTTTAAATATTTAAGCCTTAAGTTATGACTAGCATTCCATAAATGTGAAGGGAGGGGCATGAAATGTCCCCGCCCAACACACATGGAATGCTGGCATGGGTAAACTAATTTACATAAAATTTTGAAAACGGCTTACTGTTATTGGTGATTCTAACGGTCCAATCGGCATGAACTTAGACCTATAAAAGGAAAAGAAAATGCGCCAGTTGATGCAGCCGTTTGGATACCTAAGGAGGCAACATCCCTCCCTCCCTCCTTGTCGCGGCTGAGTTATGAGGTTGTCCTTTTCTTCGAAAGGGGACTTTAGTGTTGTGTTATTATGGTTTGAGCTTTAATAGCTAAACCTAAAAATTGTATTGTCTTGTAATTTGTTGAAGACAATGAATTTAATATATTTATTATTTATTTACAGTTTAAATTTAATTTATTGATACCTATAATAAAGGCCGCGGCCATTAACTTCCACACATTGGTATTTTTTAGTGGTGTTTTTTATCTATTTATTTAAATTATTTAATTTTAAATATTTAAGCCTTAAGTTTTGACTAGCATTCCATTGTAAACTGAGGCAACAGGCTTGAATGATCAACCAGCATCCATCTAATCCTTTTAATTTCCAAAGGAAGCCCAACAGATTACTTTTACAAGTTTGTCTCTGAATTGAATCCAGGTAAATAGCTTAAAACAGCAGGGGTGTCTTTCCTAGTGCAGGTTTATTACTAGAAAGCCAGAACAGTAACACCTATAACTGTAACCACCTATAACTGTAGCCACCAACTATAAGGGCTCTTTCACACGGGGCGGATCAGTAATGATCCGCCCCGTGCACCACCGTTTGCTCAGCGGGGATCGCTCCGTTGATCCCCGCTGAGCTGCCTGATGACAGGGCGGTCCCGCACACTGTGCAGGGACCGCTCTGTCTTTTCTCCGCTCTCCCCATGGGGGGATCGGATGAACACGGACCATCTGTCCGTATTCATCTGTTCCGATCCGCCAGACGGAAGGAAAAGTAGGTTTTTCCTCCGTCATACTTTGGCGGATCGGAGCGGGTCGGATGTCAGCGGACATGTCTCCTCTGACATCTGAGGGAGTTTGGAGAGGAGTCAAGAGTCTGGGTGTCGCTGGGATGGGGATTATGGGAAAAGTCAGAGAAACCAGAGCCACCAAGCTGGAGCCGATTGACTGCTCCCTGCAAGGTGCACCTAAAAAGAGGTCAGTGACAGCACCGCAAGACCAGCCTAAGGGGGGGGGGTGGAGTTTGGGTGGTAAAGCGCTGCAATTTTTAGCGGTGCTTTGCCGACTTTTTTGCAGTGCTTTTCGGCCGCCATTGGGGCACTTTTAACCCCCGCTAGTGGCCGAAAAAGTTAAAACCGGTTAAAATCGCCCCCAAAAAGCGCTGCTGCTGATTTCAATGGGCCCCCCACCTTCCCAGATTTCCTGGGGTCCCCCTTGATGATTGACCACTTTTAACTGGTATTTGCATATATATAAAGCCCTATGTGATTTTTATATCTGTATTCTGTATATATAATACACTCTTCAAATGTGCATAGTTTTCCCTTTCATGAAAAGAAAATAATGACGTTATGGTATGGGGCTGGTATGACATTTTTTCCAGGGCTGGTTTTTATTCCCAGTCCGGCCCTGTTAGCACCTGACCTATGAATGTTTGTATTTGACATGAAAATAGATTGAGACCTCCCACATTTATGCACTGTTAGAATAGAAAAAAGACGTTCCAGCCTGCTTTTACGGTACGAACCTACATCTGACAAGTGATGTCAAGGTGTTGTTAATCCATTTGAACCCACCGGCAGGCTGCTCATGGCCAACCAGACCAGTTTCCTGGCCCATATTCCTAGGGTGATTGTAGCAGCCTCCATACCATCTACTTTATTTTACAAAAGTGGGAAAGCTGGTGGAAAGTTTGGACATTTTAGATCATATTGCTCAAGGAGTCCTTCTTAAGAAACTTTGAAGGAAGTCATAAAGACCTTACTGGAGCTTCTGTCTGCAAAGCCAGCATGAAATTTCAGTGGGCCTCGATGCAAGGAGGTTCATGGTGCCCAAGTATCTCAATCCACTTTAACACTAGATATGAGAAAAGGAAGAAGGGAAGAGCTGTGTTCTTTGACAGAATCTCACCCAGTATTTATCTATGAAGAAAAAACACCACAACCAACTGAAACATTGCCTAAGAAAGAAGGGAGCGCAGGCTTAGCAGCTGGATCTGTGACCCCTAGCTTTTCCAAACCAACTCCAAGATAAGATGCTAGGCCTCTGTCACGTACCTGATGGTTGTGAGCCCGAATTTCAGAGGACGGCCTCCCTTAGGGCTCCTAATCGTGCCCCCCTGGTAAGGTAACAGTAGGCATAGGAGCAAGGAGTGGCACGGGTGCCTGGCAGGATCAACAAGGGTGAGGAAGTGGATCAGCCCAGCCGAAGCTTCCTTGCAGGAACTAGGAGACAGGAACTGGGTCGGTTTAGTGGACTGGACTAGGCACAGCTCCGCAGACTGGATCAGCTTAGCAGACTGGATCAGGAGCAGCTCAGCAGACTTGATCAGCTTAGCAGACTGGATCAGGAGCAGCTCAGCAGGCTAAATCAGCTCAGCATACTGGATCAGTTCAGCAGACTGGATCAGCTTAGCAGACTGGATCGGAACCAGGAACAGATAGGACCAATACAGGAGTAGTCAGACAGGCCAGGTCGGATATCAGGTGGACAGCAGAGGTACAGGGGTTCAGGCGAAGAGGAGTCACAAACAGGCCGAGGTCAGATGCAGGCAGATAACTGGATGGTCAAAAGTAAGCCGGGTCTTAATTCAGGTAACAGTCTCAGATCAGGTTTAAAGGCACACAACGCTGTAGAGCAGACAACGAAGACTGCATGTGACAGGCAGACTTAAATAGCCTGCCTGATGCCAACAGAGGTGGGCGCGCGCTCGTGCGCACGCACGCCCATGCGCGGTTGCACCCGCAATCGGGAACCGATGAGGCGCCTGTTTCTGGCAGGATCTTCATGACAGCCCCTCTCCAATAGTGCCTGTGCAAGCTGAAGACATCTACAGAAGGACCCCCCTTGAGTCGGAATCCATAAAGAGCTGGCTGATCCACCTCTAAAGTCAAGGTCTCTGGTGTTGTTGTGCATTGATTCCCAGTGCTTGTAGCTCCATACAAGTGGACACTATGTCATTGTCTAGGCTTTCCCGATCAAAGACCAAACAGCTTAAGAACTGGAGGAGAAGTTCTTTAGTTCATTAATTATGGACTACCTCAAATAATCCATTTAGACCAAGGCAGAGACTATGAAAGCAAACCTATTAAGCAGTTGCCAGACATGATGTTCAGACATAAGCTACATTTCACAAATGCTATTTAGGTCAGTTCTGTAAGAATTTAAAGACTGCAAATTAAAAGATTCAAGCACATTTTAAACCCGAGGCCAGAGGAAAAAGAAGAACTTTGACTTGCTGGTAACAGGGTGCTGCTGAGGAACATAGGTCTCCCTGAAAAGCAAAAAACAGCTGGCCAATAGAATTCCCAGTCCTACATCGTCTGTGCTTATTAACCAGGTCTTTCTGTATACCAGATTTGCCCACAGGCGAAGACAAGGCCTGGCATTAAAACATCTCTTGCTTTTGATTGAACCTGTTCAAATGCAAACAAAGGTGAAGTCACCTTTGACTAGTTTACACTCTACTAGATGAGCTTTGGTGACATGATCTCAGGAAGAGAAAGAAGAAGACTGGGAGAAAGACTTTTGGATCCCTTAGACCTTATACTCCAGAGTCAGCTAGAAAGCAACCCCCCGAACCTGTAAGGCCTCGTACACACGATTAAATGTGTCTGTTCAAATCGGTCGGACCGACCGATTTGAACAGATCTGTCTGCTGGGATTTTGGTTTGCTCGCGTGTACACACGAGCAAACCAAAATCCCCGCCAGCAGACAGCGCGCTGACGTGTCGGTGACGTGGCGGTGACGTTGACGCCGCCACGTCACCTCACCAGGAGGTAAAACACTTCCGCGCATGCGTCGAAACCATTCGGCACGTGTGCGAGAAGACATGTCTGCTGGTTAGCATACTAACCAGCAGACATGTCGGGCGGACGGGTTCCCAGCCGACAGATTTCAAAGCATGCTTTGAAATCTGTCGGGTGGCCAAATCCTTCTGTTTGCCCGTACACACGATCGAATCTGTCTGCTGAAACGGTCTAGCAGACTGTTTCCAGCAGACAGATTTGATCGTGTGTACGAGGCCTTAGGGAGCTCTCTGCCGAACACACCATTGAAGCCAGAAAACAGAGTGTCAAAAGACTGTATTGGCTCCCTAAAAGACTAACCTATGAATCATATGGCAACAGTTCCGGAGAGGTCACTGTACAGTTATATCCAATCATCAGTACATGATGCCCACAATCCATCTCCTGACACACAGCATGGTGGATGTTTCCCCTATGTGTATCTTGAATCAGAAGGTTCTGTAAGATAAATCGAGTTGCTAAATAACTTTGTTTAGTTTGTTAACAGAATAAACTGTTTCTTTAGTGACCAAAGACTTTCAGTGGGGGAGCATATTCCAACTTCTGGCCCTTTAAGCCATGCAGCAGAACATTCTTCTGCTGGCTACATATTGTTACCCCCTCCTTGCTGGTAAAGAATAGTTCAGGGAGAGAGAAAAACAAAGCAGAATGCCAATTGGCTGCAGTTGCAGTCTACGACTGAAATCTCACCCACCAAAGGCCCAGAGAGGCACATTGCAAAGAAGAGAAAAATGGCATAGCAGGGCCAGTGTTTTTTTTTTTTGTAGGAGACCAAAAAGGGGCTGGGAATATCTGCCCTTGTAAAGCTGTATATTTAGCCCAGCCCACTAAAGGAGAGCCTGCACAGGGAGGGTAGCCACAAGGAGGCTTTGGAAAGATCAGGCTGGTAAGAAGGAGCATCAGGAGGATTTATGTTGTGTTGTGCTGTCCAAAAAATCTGTGTGCGTCAGGCTGCAGAGAGGACAGAGCTGTAGGGTATTGTGTCTGGAGCTTTTGAGAGCAAGCCTGCTGACTTTAGAGAAAGAGACTGAATGCAGATAGCTACAGTGGCAGGGCAGAACCACAAAATAGCAGAGCTCCATGGGTGGTTAAGGCCTAAAACCTTCTAACCCCTTTTTTAGCAGGACTTTGCCTCTTAACTTTACATGACTAGTGTTTCATTAGGTTCTGGGTCAGTTCAAGGTGAGTCAGCACAGGGGAAGGCAGGACCTATATTTTAAGTGGTCCCTATTGGAATAGAGCTACTTTTAAAAGAAAAAAAGACAGTTACTAATTAGGGCGGTGGATAGAGATAAACAGTGAATCTTTATTTAGTGAATAAAATTCAGCTGTGTTCCCTTCAGCCATCCAATATTATGCAAGTAAAAATACTGGGCCAGATTCACATACACTTAATATTGCGCTGCGTAATCGAAATACTCTACGCTGCCGTATTTTACCAGGCTCTACACCGAATCCTGGTAGATTTTTGCCCGTACGCTACGCCGGCGTAGTCTATTTCTCAAATATATGGAAATATATGGAAAGGCTCCTGCGCTACCAAGGGGGATGGATGGGGATGAAGTTGGGCTGGGAGGTGGACTGGGGATACTGCAGCAGACCCCTAACACTCTGTCCTGGGCAGAGAGAAAATAGCATATAAAAAGGGGAGGGGGTGGTGTCTGTGCTGAAAGAGTGAAAGGGGGAAGGGGAAATGTGTGAAAATGTGTGGGAATGGGGCAGGTGACTGGTGGGGTGGAAGGTGAATGAAGGTGAATTTAGGACAACATAATAACCAACATTATACAATGGACAGTGTGAATGATTGTACACATTAAGGGTGATTACCAATAAATATTGTGACAACAAAGGAAAAATAACTAGCCGGTGCAATGTGAAACCAAAAAAACTAGATCCAAACAGACTATAAGACCAGAGAAAAATCCATGGGGAAATGCCTCTGGATACACAAATAAATAAATAAATGAATAGATAAAGTCTCTGGTGAAAAAAACAAAATGTCCAGAAAAGTCCAAAGTGAAATAGTGGTGCCAGTAAAGGGTGACAGCAGAAAACACCTCGGGTGGTCCCCAGCTCCTCACCTCAAGGCTATTGCACGGATAGCCTACAACAGCACCTCCCGGTGGAGGACAGTGATCCCTCAGCAGGGCAAGCAGCAGAAGCACTCCTCAGTAGTAAAAAATGAAGCAGGTAGAAGCGGGTGAGTGACAATACAAAAACTTCTATATGGACAGCTTGTGTCACTCATATATCCACTCACCACAAGGTGATGGATGATGGGCCTATCTCCCACGAACAGCGAGTTCGTTCTTGGTCAAGTAGCAGGTACCTTCTTCTAAGGTGGCCAAATGGTAACTCAAAGCAATGGACCTCTCAGGTAGCATACATGATAGAAAAAGAAACAGACCATAGCGCAATCCTGCAAGGTAAAAAACGCATTTAATAAAAAATAACACTCACATTTAAAACGATCCAATGGGCATGAAACAAACAGACGTCAGGTGGAACACTCTGCGTCAGGCGTCTGGACTCTGTGGCTCCTCGATCCCTACGCGTCTCGTCACACCACGTGGTGTGACGAGACGCGTAGGGATCGAGGAGCCACAGAGTCCAGACGCCTGACGCAGAGTGTTCCACCTGACGTCTGTTTGTTTCATGCCCATTGGATCGTTTTAAAGGTAGTCTATTTCTCGCCGCGTAATCAAAATACGCGATTAAGGGGCGTGAAGCATTTAAATTAAGCGCGTCCCCGCAGCGATCGAACTGCGCATGCTTCGTTCAGAAATTTCCCGCCGTGCATTGCGCAAAATCACGTCGTTACGTCATTCGTTGTTTGAGTAGTGTCGTTTACGAACATTCCTAATACCGGACGACTTACGTAAAAAAATAATAAAAGACGTCGGAAAACGTAGAAATTCGACGCGGGAACGACGGCCATACTTAACATGGGCTGTCTAATATTAGAGCAGCAAAAAGCTGGTATAGTGTTACGCAAATAAAAGATGACTAAAGGTGCCGTAAGAGATTGCGATTGAAGATCGTAATTTCAGGGATCGCAGGCAAAAGCTAATTTGCATACCCCGACACGGAAAACGACGGGAAGTCCACCCAGTGGCCGCAATTTTTTTTTTTTTTCAAATAACAGTTTTTATTATCATAAAAGGTCGGTACAAAACATAGCAGCAGTTCAAATGCATTAGATAAAAGGGTATACGAAATTCCAGCTAGTTAAGCTTACACAGTGGTTTCGTATCTATTCATGCTACCAGTAACTTATAACACAGTTGGGGTTTCAAGAGATACAGAAGGTAGAGAGGAAAAAAAGAGGAGGAGAGATAGGAAAAAAAAAAAAAGAAGGGGGGTGGGGTGAAGGGAGGGGGGTAGGGAGGGGGGGCGTGCGGGGGAGGAAGGGAGAGGTCCGGAGGGAGGGGGGAGGGGGGGGGCAGGCAGGATTATCGGGGAGAGTAGTGTACCTTGGTGATCTGTTGTCGACTCACGGCGGGTCTTCCTCCACGTGCCACCTCTCCCAGACCAGGTCGTGGTCCTCCAACCTATCCCGGATCCTAGCTGTCATTTTTTCCATGAGTTCTACATCTTTGACCCTAGCATAAAGGGCTTCCTGGGATGGGGGGGTTGGTTTCTTCCAATGAAGCGCTATCAGGCACCTCGCAGCCGTGGTTATGTGTCTCAGCAGTTTCTTGTAAGGTTTAGCTATGCGAGGTTGGGATAGGCCCAGCAAGAACAGCTTCGGGGAGAGGGGTATGGGTGCCTCCAGGAGGCGGGATAGGAGCTCTCGTGTCTGAGTCCAGAATGGGACAATCAGGGGGCATGTCCAGTAGAGGTGGAACAATGTGCCCTTGGCTTGGTTGCAACGCCAGCATCGGTCAGAGGTGGAGGGGTAAATCTTGTGGAGGACGTCTGGGGTCAGGTACCAAAAGAACAGTATTTTATACGTGTTTTCCTTATAAAGGGTGCAGATCGAACTCTTGGCCGCCTGCCTCCAAACCGCCCTCCACTCATCCTCCGAGAGCACCTCCCCCAGCTCCCTCTCCCATCGGAGCATATATGCATGTTTGCCTTTGGTTTGTAAGGGGCGTTCATTGAGAATTTGGTAAATATCAGATATAAGGCCCCTTCGGGCTGTGCCCTCGAGTATGATTCGCTCGAATGGGGTCGGTTTTGAGAAAAGGAGCCGGGGGGCGATTGTGTGGGCATAGTGCCTGATCTGTAGGTAGCTGAAAAAGGCTTGTCGTGGGATGTCATGTTTGGCTTGGAGATCAGTGAAGGAGTGTAGGGTGCGGGATCTGGGGTCTATTAGATGGCCAAAGTGGAATAGGTTTCGCGAGGCCCAGGGCCAGGACATCTGGTGGGTGAGACTGGTCGGCACTTTAGGGTTGTAGAGGAAGGAGGTCAGCGGGGAGCTATCGGACTGAAGTTGACCGTCTCGGACTAGCCTCCTCCAGGTACTTTGAAGTTGCCGCATGGAGCCCAGTAAACGTCCGGGCTCCACTGCCGCATTCGCGTTCCACAGGAGGTTGTTGGGGTGTATTGGTGCCAACCAGATCTTTTCCACCTCCGTCCATCTATTGTAGGACTTCTGGGGGAACCATGATGCCACTGCCCGGAGTTGCGAGGCCTGGTAGTATTTGACCAGGTCTGGGAAGGCCAGGCCTCCCTCGGTTCGTGACGCCGTCATGACCGAACGTGGGATCCTATGGCGCTTGTAGTTCCACACGTACCGGAGGAGGTCGGCTTGTAGGGCCCGTAGATGAGCATAGGGGACCGGGATAGGGAGGGTCTGGAATAGGTATAATAGTTTTGGGAGGACAACCATCTTTATGGCCGCTATCCGGCCCAATAGGGATATCTGGTAGGACTTCCATTTATGGATCAGCGCCCTTATTGAGCTGTATAGGGGGGGGAAGTTGGCTTGATATAGGGATGCATAGCTTGGGGTCAGGTGGACCCCCAGGTATTTCAGGGAGGTCCGTTCCCAGTGGTATGGGAAAACGGACTGCAAGTGTAAGGCTTCTGGTTCGGGCATATTAATCGGCATGGCCATGGACTTGGACGTATTGGTCTTGTATCCCGAGAGGGCCCCGTAGCGTTCTAATTCCCTGTGTAAGTTGGGCAGGGAAATGCGGGGGCGCGTCAGCGTCAGAATAATATCATCGGCAAAGAGGGAGATCTTAAATTCCCTCCCCCTTACCGGGATACCTCGAATGTCCGGATTATCTCGGATCGTCGCTGCTAAGGGCTCGACGCAGAGGGCAAAGAGGAGGGGGGAGAGGGGGCACCCCTGACGGGTTCCATTGGTAACGGGGAAGGTGGATGAGGTGGCGAAGGGCGTTTTCACCTGTGAAATCGGGTCGGTATAGAGGTGTCGGACCGCCTGTAGGAAGGGTCCCCCAAAACCCATATGCTTTAACGTGGCGAACATGAAGGGCCAGCCAAGGCGGTCAAACGCCTTTTCTGCGTCCAGGCTCAGGAGCAGAGACTCCGGGCCCTCCCTGCTCGCCACGTCAATTAGGTCAATCACCTTTCTCGTGTTGTCCCCCGCTTGGCGGAGGGGGACAAAGCCCACTTGGTCTTTATGGACCAAAGAGGGTAAAACTTCATTCAGGCGGAGGGAGAGGACCTTCGTGAAGATCTTGAGATCAGAGTTCAGTAGGGCTATCGGCCTGTAGCTCGCGCATAGTGAAGGGTCCTTGTCTGGTTTGGGGATGAGGGTGATGAATGAGCGCTGCATGTCTTGTGGGATGGGGGTCTGCTGTAGGAAGGCGTTGAAGAGCTTCGTCATGTGGGGGAGGAGTGTGGGGAGGAAGGTCTTGTAATATTCATATGGGAATCCGTCAGGGCCCGGAGATTTATGGGCGGGTAGGGACTTAATGGCCATGGTCAACTCCTCGCCTGTAATAGGGACGTTGAGGGAGGCTAGGTCGGCCGGTTGTAGTCGGGGAATGCCCGCCCGTGTTAGGTATTGTGTCATCCTATCTAGCAGGTCGGGGGGGGGTGGGTCATGGGGGATTTCCGGCCTGTTATACAAGTCAGCGTAAAATGCTGCGAAGGCGTCTGCAATACTCTGAGGGTGTGAAAGAATATTGCCCGAGCTATCCTGGACCTGGTGTGGGGTGGACGCGAGCGAGCGGTCCGCTAGTTTCCTCGCCAATAGAGCTTGCGCCTTGTTGCCCTTGTCATAATATACCTGGCGGAGGCGTACTAGAGCTTTCTCGACTCGGCCCAGCGCAAGGTCCCGGAGCGTTGACCGTACCAGGGCGATACGTTTAAGGAGCGTCAGGGAGGGGGAAGTCTGTAGGCGAGTTTCTAGGGCTCGGAGCTGCGCTTCCGCCTGTTTCCTAGCCGAGTCGGCATTTCTCTTGAGGGCCGAGGAGATGGCCATACACCGTCCCCTGATTACCGCCTTGTGAGCGGCCCACAGTGTGGTGGTGGAGATGTCCTGCGTGTCGTTTTCGCTAAAGTAGAGTTGCAGGGCAGAGTCTATTTCCATTTTGGAGGGGGTGTGTTTCAGGAGAAAGTCATTCAGGCGCCAATTATAGGGCCTGCGGGTGGAAGTGTTGAGGTCAAGGGTCAGAGTAATGGGGGCATGGTCGGACCAGGAGATGGGCAGGATCTGTGCGGAATCAGTGACGCGTAGTGTTGTATTGTTGACTAAAAAGTAATCTATACGTGAGTGCGTGTGGTGGGGGGATGAGTAGAAGGTGAACTGGCGATCCCCTGGGTGAAGCGCCCTCCATGCGTCGAATAGAGCATGTTTCCTTGTAAGCTGACGGAAGAGTTTAGAGTCCCGCAGGGCTTTTGTCTGAGAGGCCCGGGAATTCACCACCATGCGGTCCCAGGTCACCGAATGGGGGAGGTTAAAGTCCCCCCCCACCACCAGTAGGTCGCGGGGGGATCTGGCTAAGCGGGTTAGAACCCGGCTTAGAAATCTGTGCTGATGTGCATTGGGAGCATACAGGGTGCATAGAGTGACGTCCCGTGAGTGCCATGTTCCCCTCAAGATGATGAAGTGGCCCAGAGGGTCGATGTAGGAGTCTGTGCATGTGAAGGGGGTGCCGTGTTTAACCAGGATTGCGACCCCTGCCCGTTTACGTGAACTAAAGGCCTGGTATACTAAGGGAAAATACCTGGATGCAAACGTAAAGGAATCGCCCTTGGAGAAGTGCGATTCCTGTACCATTATAATCTCCGCCCCTGATTGCCTGAATTCCCTAAGTGCTAGATGACGTTTCCTATTGGAGTTGAGTCCGTGTACGTTTAAAGATAGCAACTTAGCCATACTGTGGGTGGAGAGATCGTGGGTTGTACTTAGCTGGAGTCAGGCGCGCTGCATCAGGTTCTGGGAGGGTGAGTGGGGAGACCGCCGAGGCGACAGTCACCAGGGTGCGTTGTCGGGTGCTGCCTGCACAGGATAGGAGAGAGGGATATCTGAAAAGAAAGAAAAGGGTGAGAGCAAAAACAAAACATAGGGAGAACACATTAAGATTCAACAGTGAGGGCCCAAGCGGCCCGGGGGCCCTCAGGTCCCAACAGTTCCTTAAGGACCACCCGACCAGAAAATCCAAAAACATAGGTCGGGGGGGCAGGGGGGTGGTGTGGAGAGACTCCACTGTGGGGGTTAGGGGAGAAGGAACTCTCAGGCTATGAGCCATGGGGGGGTCCGTGATCAAAAGGGCAGCCTCTTCGGTGTCTCATCCGAGACAGGCCCGATATGTGGCGTAGGGGTAAGGCTGGGGCAACCGGGGGTAAGGTGATGGAGTGGAATCAAAAACAAAAACAAAAGCAAAACAGGAGGGCTTCATGGAGTGCTCAGGGTGACTCTCGTGGCCAGGGCCACCATCCTAGGTGTACCCGTGCCTGGGGGAGTTGCGGGCAGGGTTTCGGCCCCTGGGGCGTTTGGTCGGTGGGACTCTCTGCCAGACTACTGGCGGGGGGGGTGGTGTGGCCACGAGGTCCCAATCCGGCAGCCGGGGAACAGGGATGTCCAGGGTTTTGCAGAAGTCGTCCAAGTCCTCTGGGTAGCGTAGAGTGGCCGAGGTCCCCTGGTGGTTGGCGGACAGGCTGAAGGGGAAGCCCCATCGATACACAATGTCCTTGTCCTGTAAGGCGCGGAGCAGGGGTTGTAGTAGGCGTCGTTTCTGCAGCGTAATCCAAGAAAGATCTGGGTAGAGCTGGAGAGGGTTGTTGTCGAAGGTCAGGTTGCGCATAGGGCGGGCTTTGCGCATTATGTTTTCCTTCAACTTGTAGGAGTTTATGCGACATATGACGTCACGTGGGTTGGAGGCTGGGCTCTTTGGCTTGAGGGCTCGGTGGGCTCTGTCCATCTCTATGGTCTTGTCTGGTGGTTCACCCAGTATTTCATTAAATAAATTCTGGAGGGTGAGCTGCAGGTCTTCTGCCCCGTCTGCTTCAGGGAGACCGCGTATGCGGATGTTGTTGCGGCGCCCCCTGTTGTCCAGGTCCTCGATGTGCCGCTGCATGTCTCTTAGCATGAGACGGTGGTCCGAAGCCTGAGTCTGGGTGCGGTGCACCGCCAGTTTGGTCTCTTGGATCTCCTCCTCTGCCATTTCCATTCTGTCAGTTAAGTGTTTGAGGCCCGTTTGGAGAACTTGAATTTCAGCGCGGCAGGTTGCCTTAACGTCCTCAACAAGCTGTTTAAAATCATCTTTCGTGGGCATGGCCTGCAAGTAAGACTGCCATGGTGGGGGGGGTGGTGGGGGGGTCCCCTGGCATCGTAGGTGGGCTGTAGTGGATCCGTGGGGTATGGATGGCGGAAGGGAGCTGATTCCCTATGCTGTCTGACCTCGAGGGGGGGTTGCTGGGGTGAGTCCCATGGGTTGGAACAGGCCTCAGCCTGATCCACAGGTGGAGTGGGGGCCCTCCCGTGCCAGGGCGCACTGGTGCTGGCCATAGAGGCATATGAGGGGGGAGAGCTCCCCTGCTGATCCCCAGTGCTCGGATGGATGGTTGGGTGGATCTGTCCCTGAGCTGCGGGGGAGGTAGAGCCAGGCCTGGCCTCAGCAGAGGAGCTGCTGCGCTCTGGGAGTCCCATGAAGGTCTGGGGGCGTGAGGAGGCCTGCAGGACCGGGAAATCCTCCTCAAACGTGGGTGAGGGAGAGATCTGCGGACCGCTGTGCTGTCCAGGGTCCGGGGCCGTGTGTAGCAGGAGGGGGAAGGCCCCTGTGCATGGGGTGTCCCGTTCCTGAGGGGTGAGGAGGGCCGCGGCCTGTGCCTCGTGGTCCGCTGCGGGGGGGGTGGGGGTGCTGAGGTTCACTCACCCACGGCTGTGAGCCATCCGGGCTCAAGGATGGAGCAGTGGTCCGCGCTCGGGTCGGGGATGACTCCGGATGGTCAGGTAAGGGGGAGCGAGGAGGAGAAGTCTCTGTCCTGAGGGTGGCTGCGTTCGGCGCCATCTTGTCCCCTCCGCCCGGCGGCATGTCGGGCGGTTTAAAATAATCCTTAAGCGTCGTAGCGGAGCCTGGCGGGGGTTGGGATGAGCCCCTTGCTTTGCTGGATCTGGTGGTCCGCGAACCGCCCATGGATGGCGGCGTATACCCCCGGTTTTTTGCCTATAAGCTGCGGGCTGGAGAGGAGCTCTCAAGGGATGCTTCCTTCCAGGCTGGCTTCCGGTCACGCCCCCCAGTGGCCGCAATTTTATTGCAGCGTAGATCTGAAGGCGTACGAACACGTAATCCAGTCGAATTGAAGCCCGCAGCCGTCTATTCATGGTTTGAGGTTTCCGACTAGCTAAAAAACGCACGTAATTTGAAATTACTCCAGTCTAACACCAGTTAGACAGGCGTAGTGGCTCTCTGAATCTGGCCCACTGTTCCTTTATTGTCCGTTACTTGATTGGGAATATAGTGTGAACGCAACCTCACATTTTTTACCAAGCTATACTTATTTTGCTATGTGTGCATTCACATTTTTCTGTCACTTTCTATTACTTCACCACTCTTTAGTAAAATAATCCCAATGGCCAGAAGTTATTTGAAAAACCCCTTTAAAGGGGTTGTAAAGGATTTTTTCCCCCCTAAACAGCTTCCTCTACCTTAGTGCAGTCCACCTTCACTTACCTCATCCTTCGATTTTGCTTTTAAATGTCCTTATTTCTTCTGAGAAATCCTCACTTCCTGTTCTTCTGTCTGTAACTACACACGACAATGCGAGGCTTTCTCCCTGGTGTGGAGAAAGCCTCTTGGGGGGGGGGGGGGGGGCGAGCAGGCAAGTGAGGACACTTTCTACTTTGCAGATAGAGAAAGGAGCTGTATGTTAGTGGGTGTCCTGACACTCCTGCTCGCCCCCTCCCCCCTCAAGAGGCTTTCTCCACACCAGGAAGAAAGCCTCGCATTACGGTGTGTAGTTACAGACAGAAGAACAGGAAGTGAGGATTTCTCAGAAGAAATAAGGACATTTAAAAGCAAAATCGAAGGATGAGGTAAGTGAAGGACAACTGCACTTAAGTAAAGGAAGCTATTTAGGGATTTTTGTTTTCCCTTTACAACCCTTTTAAGCTTGAATGTTATTGCATTGTCTCCTAATAGCCTCATACAAAGGGACACCTAATAAGGTTCTACATCAAGTGCCCTGTTTTTTTTTCTTTTGCAAAATGTAAATCTTTATGTGAGGCACACATTAGTCATCAAAAAATATTTTGTATTGTGACCCACATACTACCCAGTTTTTATACCTAACGTTTATATTTATTGTTTTAATTTATTTTTATTAAGTTTTTTAAACATTTATATAATTAGTTGTATTTTATGTATATGAAAGGTGAATGTATTTAATTTTAACTGAAGAACTCTTTTGTATGCTTTATCAACAATGTAATGTTAATTATATAAATGTTTAAAAAACGTAATAAAAATAAATTAAAACTAACGTTTATATTTATCAACTTTATGCTTTTAGGCTGGATTCACACTGCAGCACGGAGCAGCTTACAGCAGGGGTCCAGTGCGTTCCTGGTGATCAGTTCAGGTCCGATTTCGGTCAACATTTTTGGCTGAATTTGGACCTGAAACAGACCAGAAGACGTACAGGACTCCTGTGCAATTCGCTCCACAGCCATCCATTGAGAGCCGGTCAAACTCTCCTGATTGGATACGGTAAAAAGCCGCATCTAATTCGCAATAGTGTGAACCCAGCCTTGATTGGGCAGGACGGTTTAATGGTTAGCTCTCCTGCCTTGCAGCACTTGGATCCTCGATTTGCATCCCAACAGGACCCTGCTTACATGAAGCTTGTATGTGATTGCGTGTGGTTTCCTCCAACGCAACAACGACATGCTGTTAAGTTAACTGTCTCCTGCCCAAATCTGCCCTAGTGTGTGTATGCATGCACAAGAGGCAGGAACCTTAGACTGTAAGCTCCTTAAGGGCAGGGAATGAAATGAATGTACGGTATGAATAGTGCTGCGTAAATTGCCTGCCCTATTTACAGTACATACCTGTAAACAATAATACTTAGCTGTACTAAATTTTACTAAGCAACCTTGACACATAAACAGATAACATGTTTCAGCATTTCCAGAAGGTATAATTAATAAAAATATTTTCCTAGTTACATTTAATAAGTATAAGAAACCTGCTGCATCTCTTAGACAAGATGATAACAGGGTTGCCATTTAACTGTTATTTAGCTTGCCATTTATGTAAAAATAAAATTTAAAGTGTATGTAAAGGTAAAACATTTTTATTTTCTGTGTTAGTAAATTTGGGATAAGTCAGATCCTTTTTATTGCTGGAAGTTCTACATAAAAGTTATAAGAGAATGTTAAGGTGAAGTAATTCAATGGGGAAAATGCTGCGGTGACAACTGTCCAAGATGAGAACCCCTTTTACTTTGGGAATATTTTCTCTCACTTCCTGTAGCTTCTCAAAGACAGGAAGTGAAATGAAAGCTCTTCTGGAGGACACAAACAGCAAACAATTACTTAAAGGATCACTAAAGGAAAACTATTTTTTTTGCTGAAATGACTGTTTACAGGGTATAGAGACATAAAAGTTAACTGATTCCTTTTAAAAATGATTAAAAATTGATAAAAATCAATCATATAATATGCCTCTAGTTTCACTTTAGTTTTTAAACTGGTTTTGTGTTTATGTGAAGTAGAGAGAGAGACAGAACAAAACAAAAAACAAATCCAGGGCAGTGTTTTGTTTTTAAATTGAATCCCAGGGCAGTGTTGTGTTTTTAAAATGAATCTGATTGGTTCTGAGGAGTTTTAGACACACAGCTTGGACCACAGTGAAAAGCTGCCATGAGATTTTTCATAAGGAGCCAGACAAGCAGGAAGTGTGGAGATCAGAGCAGAATTACAGTAACTTCAAAGCAAAAACGAACAATGAGAACATGAAAACAGCACTGCATTAAGGTAAAGGAAGCTATTTAGCTAAAACAAATTTTTTTAGTCATCCTTTAAGGGTTTTAACCATTCTCTACTCTATTAAAAATGTTTTGACTGTGGTTACACTTCAATAAGACTGTTGATTATCGTATTTATGAGCGTATAACACGCACCCTAACTTTTAGAGGAAAGTTTCCGGAAAAAAACTTTCCATAGCCCCCTGCGTATAACACGCAGGCACAATTTACCCTCTATTTTCCAGGTAAAAAGGTGAGTGTTATACGCCAATAAATACAGTATATCACTGTTTTTCATATTTATACTTATACCAATTTTTATACCAATTGGTATATTATATTATATACCAATTTAGCCAGCTAATGTTCACTAATTATTCCCCCGGTTATATGTCAGCTTTCACACTTGCTAATGCACCATACCTCCAATTAGATGCAAGATCCTCAGTGGGGGTCCCTCAATTAGCTGCAAGAGGCAGCCACCCATTAAAAACAATGGAAGGCAGCCTGCTCTTGCCGCTAATCCCAGTCATTTGCACGTAATCTCTCATGCAGCGACTGCAATTGGTTGTGAGAGCCAGCAGCCTCCCATTGCCTCTAGCTAATTGAGGGAACCCCTGGTAGAGTTCTCACATTTAATCAGAGGCAGAGTATATTTTTAGGTGTGAATTTAAAGATTTCTTTTTATATATAAGACTCTTGTTGTATGGATTGTGTGCAAAGTTACATTAAAACTTACCCAGAAGCTCTTGTGTCTCTAATTTGTAGCTTCAAAGCCACAATGGGACTTACATTATGGGACAATAACAGGCATACACCCATACCTCCCAACCGTCCCGTATTTTGCAGGAATGTCTGGTAAATCCAGCGTTCCCGCGATTAGGGCTGGAATCCTGCGACTCCGTGGCACCCCCCGCAAGTACCGCGGTAAATCCAGCGGTCCCGCGACACCCCCCGCTCAACTACTCAGATCCTGCGGAAGAAACCCCCCCGCTCAACAACTTTGATCTGCGAAACCCCCCTGCTCAACAACTCAGATCCGCGGAACCCCCCCGCTCAACAACTCCGATCCGTGGAACCCCCCCCGCTCAACAACTTCCATCCGTGGAACCCCCCCCGCTCAACAACTTCCATCCGCGGAACCCCCCCCGCGGAACCCCCCCCGCTCAACAACTCCGATCCGCGGATCCCCCCCGCTCAACAACTCTGATCCGCGGAACCCCCTCCCCGCTCAACTCAGATCCGCCGCGGAACCCCCCCCCGCTCAACAAGGTGTCCCTCATTCCCATCTCAAAAAGTTGGGAGGTATGCACACCTAAGGGAAGGACTGCTGCTGATCCTTGACCGAGAGAAGGGAGCTTTGCCTTTTATTATGAACAAAAAGTACTATTAACCGCCCCCTATTGTTGTACAACTCTGCTCTTAGGGTGGTAACCAAAAAATCAAAGTGTATAGAAAATGTCCATAAAAATATAAATACAATGTATAAAAGCAGCTGCTGAAAACAAACATAACAATAGGTAAAAGCAGAAAAAAACACAGACTCGTATAGAATCTAGTCCCAATCCTGCAGCAGCGCTGCAAACCTTAATGGGTCACTAAAGGAATTTTTTTTTTTAGCTAAATAGCTTCCTTTACCTTACTGCAGTACTGGTTTCATGTCCTTATTGTTCGTTTTTACTTTGAAGTTGCTGTAATCCTGCTCTGTTCTCCACACTTTCTGCTTGTCTGGCTCCTTATAACCACCATACTAGGAGCTTTCTCACGATGGTTTAAGCCAGTGTTTCTCAATTCCAGTCCTCAAGCCCCCCCAACAGGTCATGTTTTCAGGATTTCCCTCAGATGAAAAAGCTGTGGGAATTACTAAGGCAGTGAAACTGATCAAATCACCTGTGCAAAATAATGGAAATCCTGAAAACCTGACCTGTTGGGGGTTCTTGAGGACTGGAGTTGAGAAACACTGGTCCTAGGGAAGAGAGGGCAGTACATTGATACTTAAAGAAATACGATTAACGTGATTTAGCGGGACATTTGAAGTAAATAAAAGGAGGGCATAGAACCCAGCCAGCCTGTAACAGAGGATATAGGTAGGGTGGGGCTAAGTAAAAGAGCCATTGGATGAGAAATGATCTATACATTTATATATATACTGTATGTAATGAAAAGTGATACAATGGACTGTCTGTACAACCTTTTTAAAAATATAAATAAAGAATATTTATAAAAAATAATAATAGCATTGGTCAACAGAAATATTGGTGACACAGTTTAAATTATACACAGAAGGCATATGGTTTTGGGACTTTTTAAATAAAAAACAACACAGACTTTATAAAAAATGTTATTCGTGCATTTAAAATTGATGTCATTATGAAATAAACACACACATATATATATATATTGTAAACGTTGGGGGTAATTAACTCTTGTGGCAGATGCGTTTTTTGTGCAGTGAGTCAACACCAAACAGGCATATAATGTTAAGGGCCTGGTAGCCCACGTTTATTAAAGGAAAAAAAAGAAACAAAAGTCCATTCAGGAATCCCACGCAGGGGTTGAAACGTTATCCAAAAATAAATGAAAATAACAGCCCACCTGGCTACTCTTCAACAGCACTGCTGTTATATGTATTGGTTCCTCAAACCATAAGCTCCTCCAGACCCACAGACCTGGATGCACAAGTTTTGGGCTTCTTAAACGCACACAGCTTGAAGTCCGTTAATGCACACAGCTTTAGGCTTCTTGGGCGCACACAGCTTTGAAGCCCTTCAACGCACACAGCGTTTGTTCTCACACAGAGACACTCACCAGCAGCCACTGCTCCCCCTCCACCTTCCTCTCTCCTTCCTTTAATGAGCTGTCTGCACCTGGGAAGGCAGCTTGCAGGCTATCTTAAAAACCTGGACACAGGTTGGAGATCCAGTCCCACCCAGATCTCTGAAGGATCTCCAAGCCATAGAGCCCCATGAAGTAATAGGAAAAATATGAGAAAACTGCCAGCGCAGTTTTCTCTGTTTTTAAATGTATGCTCTGCAGCTCTGCATATTGGCTGAATGCAGACTCTGTGTCCACTTCATCATCATTTTTATAGTTACAGTAGCGCCTACTGTCACAATATATATATATATATATATATATATATACACCCGTATTTTCCGGTGTATAAGGCGAGCGGGTGTATAAAACAACCCCCTAATTTAAAAAAAAAAATATGATTTTTTGCCTGTACTCACTGTATAAGACGACCCCCATTCCAAGGCTTCCGACGCTTCATTTTTTTTTTTTGTTTCATAAGTTTTTATTGAGTAAAAATAGTGCGAAATACAACGAAAGTATACATTTTGTGTACAAAAAGAAAAATATTACACAATCCAGTACAGAGACTTTTAAAGGTCTGGACAGTACAACAGAAATGATGTATACAATATGCATATGGAACAGACTAAAGTTTGCTTGAAGAGTTGGTACGGGATATAACTTCCCCTTTATTTTTGTACACGTATTTAGGATTTGGGAAGGGGAAGTGGAAGGAATGACATATAGGGGGGGGGGGGGAATAAAAAAAAAAAAAGAAAAAAGAAAAAAGACTGAGCGGTAAGAAAAGACATATGTTGTGTGTATGATATGGAAAACAGCAAAGCCAGCTATCTTGGTGCGGACAGACCTGGGTAACAGGTAATTACAAGTTGTAAGCTTTGTATTCTGGGGTGTTTTTAAACTCAAGCCATTTGTACCATGTCCCATTGAATGCAATAATCTGTTCCTGAGCAATGCTGATAAGTTCTTCGGTTCTCTCGATGTTGATTAGTCTGCGAAACCATTCTATCTTTGTTGGTGTGACAGTTGATCGCCAATGGCATGGAATACAGTGTCTAGCAGCGTTTATCATGAACATTGTTAGAGATTTCATGTATCTCCTTCTGGGGATTGAACTGTGGTGTAGCAAGTATTGTGCCGGTTCAAGTCTGAGATCATCTGAGGTAATTGAAGTGATAGTCTCATGAACCATCCTCCAGAAGGACTGGATCAATGGGCATGACCACCATATGTGGAGCATCGAGCCTTCCTCTGCTCCGCATCTCCAACACTTAGAAATGTGGGATGAAAACTTATGGAGCAAAGTGAGAGTCCTGTACCATCTGGTTAGAATCTTAAAGCCACACTCCTGGGTGGCAACATTTAGAGATCCCTTGTGTGTGTGCATAAAGATGGTTTCCCATTCTGTTTGTGATAGGTTTAAGTTGAGGTCTTTTTCCCATGCCAGACATGACGCACTGGAGAAGTCCGCACCCGCATCAAATAATGAGTTATATAAAATAGAGATGGTGTGTCTTTGAGGTTGTTTTTGTAATGCTAATGATTCTAGAATTGTGGGGCGTCTTGACCAGATACGGATATGCTCCCTCGTAGTCAAGAAGTGTTTGAGTTGCAAGTATTGCCAGTGTGAAAAGACATTTGATTTCAAGTCTCTGTTTAGTTCACTTCTAGTTAGTAAGGTACCAGACTTAAAAAAGTGCAAAAACAATTTGTCTCTGTGAGGCCAAGTTTTGGGGAAGAAGTTTCGTTCTAGCCCAGGAGGAAAATCTGGATTGTTGTTTAGTGGGGTAAGTGGGCCTAGCCATGGTGATGGGCATGATGCCTTAAATGTGGTACGGAATATTTCTAAGGTGGGGCCAATGAGAGGGTGATGCTTGGCAGCTGGAGGGTGATGTTTCGGGTGGATCCAAGGAAGATTCCTGACTGGTAGGATAAATAGTGAATGTTCTAGTGAAACCCAGTCCTTTAGTAAGTGGTGATTGTTCCAATCAACTATCCTCGCCAAATCCGACGCTTCATATTCCTTCCTTCTGGAGCCATATTATTCTTCCTTCTTGCTTGAGCCAATCATGGCGAGCGATGTATTTTATTAATAAATACAAAGCCTGCTTGGATTGGCAGAACATCACCAGCCCACGCCTCTCTGACTCTCAAAGCCAATCTGAGCAGGCTACTGTATTCATTTAAATACATGTAGCCAAAGTATGTTACCTCACATCCAGCAGGCATCTGAGCAGCTGACCCGGCGTATAAGACGACCCCTGCTTTTTGGCCAGTTTTTTTAAGTGTAAAAGGTAGTCTTATACGCCAGCAAATACAGTATATATATATATATATATATATATATATATATATATTGTAACAGTAAGCGCTACTGTATCTATAGAAATGGTGATGAAATGGACACACGGTCTGCATATAACCAGATTGCAGAGCTGGGATCTGGGTGGGACTGGATCTCCAACCTGTGTCCAGGTTTTTAAGATAGCCTGCAAGCTGCCTTCCCAGGTGCAGACAGCTCATTAAAGGAAGGGCTGGGAAGAGCAGATGGGAGGAAGGAGAGAGGAAGGAAGGTGAACAGTGGCTGTCGCTGTGTCCCTGTGTTGGGACGGACGCTGTGTCCCTGTGTTGGGACGGACGCTGTGTGCGTTGAAGGACTTTGGGGCCTTGTGCATCCAGGACCGTGGGTCTGGAGGAGCGGATGGTTTGAGGAACCATTACCTATAACAGCAGTGCTGTTGAAGAGTAGCCATGTGGGCTGGGATTTTCATTTATCTTTGGATGTCGTTTAAACCCCTGCGTGGGATTCCTGTGAATGGACTTTTTGTTCTGTTTATCTCCTTTTAATAAACGTGGGCTACCAGGCCCTTAACGCTAATTGCCTGTTTGCTGTGGACTCACTACACCAAAACGCATCTACCAGAAGAGTTAAACCCCCAATGTTTACAAGTGGTGGATTCAGCGGGCATCTAAACGGTGGAATCCGGGTCCTTGCTACAGTGGTGAGTCGCATCAGGAACTGCTGCTAGCTGTGTGTGGCAGCCAGGCAAACAGCATTGCACAGAAATTTGATGGACTGTGTTGTGTACCTGTGAAAGGAGAATCACATTTTTTTCTCTTCTCTGCTGTGAACTGTGTTACTGGTTGCTGTGTGCAACACCGCAAGGATGGGGCGGTCAAAACAGAAAAAGGAGGCGTTTCTTGCTGAAGCCAGAGATAGAGCTCTGTGGCTGGAGGGGTTGTTACCGCCTGATAGAACCCCATACATGCCTGAACAAAGTTTTTCAAGTGAAAAGAGGGCTGCTGTCGCCCCTAGCAACACTGCTGCAATGAGTGCATATGGGACTGCTAGTGTGGAGCATCCACCAGCGTTTGAATCTGCAGTGGATTGGTGCAAGCGGCACCTGGCAGAATTAGACAAAGCTGAAGTGGAAGGCAAGACAACCTTCACTACAAAGAGAGGTGTTGTTGCCCCTGGCAACGCTGCTGCAGTTAAACCAGCAGCTATTGCAAAAAGTGTGAAAGCGACACAGCTTAAAACAGGATCCAGCGGAAGGAATCCTGTGTTCTGTGCCAGAAGAGAGGCTGACCAAAAGCCAGGATGTAGAGTGGTTGCCCATAGCAACACATATGAGGCCAGTAAAAAGGGGCCAGTGGTGTATGAGACTGTGAATAAGTGGTTCAAGTGGAACCAGACTAAAGAATCGGATGCGGTAAAATGGGCTGAGATAGTGGCCTCTGACTATATGCAACCCATGCTACCTACAGAGGAGGTTGGAGACTTCCTGGAAAAATTTGAAAAAGTCGCTGTAAGGAGGAAATGGCCTAGAGACCGGTGGCCAAAATTGCTGCAAACCTTATTGCTGGTAGAGTATCGGTCGGTTTACCATTTGATGGACGGAGACCAGGATGATTACCGCAAGTTTAAAGAGGAAATCCTTCTTAGAGGAGAGTTTCATCGCATCATGAGCCGCCAGCAATTCTTCAGCAAAGGGAGGTCGTCACCCATAGCAACTGGAGAGGCATCACTGCGACAACAGAGCACCAGTCAAGCAATGGCTCAGGAGAGCATGAGTGTGCGTCGGTATACCAGCTGTGCGTTTTCTGCAAACATATCGGTTGTCACCCCTGGCAACAGTGGCAAGAAGTCTGTGTGGCCTGCAGGGGGTGTTGGGTCTGGAAAGGCTGCAGTGTCATCCTTTGGCCCCAAAGAGACAGTAGCTGGTATAGATGCAGCTAAGAGACAGCGAACTCAAGTGAAGACTATGATACCAGCCACTGAAAATGGTAAGACTGTTTCAGTTTATGATCCCAGTGAAGTGGGGGTATGTTCAGCGGAGAGATCTGCAGTACAAATGGACATGGGGACTGTGCATGCGCCTGCTATAATCCAGCAGAGTGCTGGGAAAGTTGAACTAGGGGTGACCAAAACTGTCTTTGTGCCATGTTCCCTAGTGACAGGTGCTGCAGAGTTGCCCAGGGAAACATCCAAGGAGCTCGCAGTGGCTAAGCAGGGCGTTTCCCAGGTCAGCTATGGAGCTGCTCAAGGAGCAAAGAGTTCCCCTTTAAAAATAGAGGGTGCTGTGAGGAGAGGCTCACAGGCTGTGGTGGGTAATGGACAATCCGCAAAAGTAGAAGTTGTGTCTAAGCGTAATGAAAATTCTGATGGTTATGCTGATAAAAGGGTAAATGTTGGCAAATGTGATGGTATTGGTAATGATGACATTGAAAAATGTGTTTCCTTTAATGTCATGTCTGAAAATGTTGAAAATGTGTTTACTACCAATGGTGGGAGGAGGATATCTCCCATAACAACCGGAAGCACAGGATTGTCCAGGGAAGTCTCATGGGATCTCCATGGGTTGGAGCCAGAGGTTTTCCAGGATGGTTGTGGTGCTACTTTGGTGAAACAAGGGAAGACTGTGTCACACAGTGAGTGTGTGTGGGCCGAG
The DNA here is from genome assembly GCA_029574335.1 of Rana kukunoris. Lineage (NCBI taxonomy): Eukaryota > Metazoa > Chordata > Amphibia > Anura > Ranidae > Rana > Rana kukunoris. The sequence continues at coordinate 432,421,439 of CM056050.1, forward strand.
CCCCACAACCCTAAGTGTAACCCAGTTGTCAAGGGGTTAATTCAGACTACAAAAGCTGAAAGTGCAGAGCTGTGTGTGTCAGTAGCGCCCCCAGAGCTGGTCGGGCAAAAGCATGTATTACAGCCTGCCTTATCAGATAATGTGTCATCCCAAGCGGATATGTATAGAAATGACCCAGGTGATGTTGTGGCAAGTGAATCCCTGGTTCCTTTGGTGCCTCTTGGGACAGGTGATGCAGCGCTGCAGAATGCCTGTCAGGGAAGTACCACAGACTGGGAAGCATGGTGCAAGGAAACAGTCGCAGCGCTAAACAAAGTAACCATGAGTTATAAAGTAATGATGGGAGACAAGTGTGTGGACACAACATCTGTTATGCCAGACAGAGGGTTTGCAGAGTGGCCGGTGCTCAAGGGCATGTCAGCCCCTGTGAAGATTGATCCCCTCCAGTCTAAAGGAACGGTTCTTGGCATAGACATGGCAGATGTGTTGTCCACAACCCAGCAACTAAGTAGTAGCAAGTGTCAAGGTGACAATGTGTCTTGTAATGACCTGCAGAGGCTCATTGACATTGGTGCAGAAGGGAAAAGTGTGAGACATGTGTCTGACAGCGCCCCAGGGGAGCAACAGGCAGTGATGATGGGTACCTCCAAGGAGGTGGAGGTCTCTTCATATGTCTCAACCTTTCAACCTGCAGTGGATGAGCCCCTCCATGTCTTGGACAGGGAAAAGGTCCCTAGAAAGGTCTGGTATTTAGACATGGGTTGCATAGAGATGACACAAACTTTATTAGAAATGCTGGAGTTGGTAAAAATGCACTCGCTGTACACTTGGGTGTCTCCACCACAGACGGACCAGGTTGTGCTGCGTAGTACCAATAGGTGGGGCCAAGTGGTACAGGCTGTGCAGGGAAAATTTGATCAAGAGTTGTATTGGTGGGTCCAATGCTTATTAACAATGTGGCAAATAGTCCTGAGGTTCTCTAAGAGGGTGCCCCTAGTTACTGAATGGTATGGAAGGCGCTCAGAACTGTTGGAGACATCAAAGGTCTCTCCGGCTGGTGTAGTGACTGGAAACATCCCTGCTGGTGTGGTCCGAGGTGCAGCTGAGCAGAGGTCAGTGGAGGGCACAGATACTGTCTCACCAGCTGAACCTCATGAGAAGGAAGGGCCCAGAATAGACGCAGCACTAGCAGAGATGCTTTCTAACACTCAGAAAGAGGTACAACTTAAAGTACCCGGAGATGCTGTGAGAAAAATTACTAATGTTGGTTTCTGCAACAATGTAATGTTTACATTAGAAAGAAGTAGTTTATGCATGAATCAGTGTCATTTGTTAGATCAGTTGCCCATGGAGTGTTGGACAACAGGTGAAGTGGAGATGTGCTATGGACCAATGGGTTGTAGTCACTTACCTGTGTGTGGTCCCTCCTTGGGTCTAGTTCTAACAAACACTGAGATGGATGGCACTGGTTGTGTTGGACTGGGTGACATTGAAATGTATGATTTGCTAATGAGTGGTGCTGTTAAAAGTGATGTGGTTACCGTGGGTAACCAGAGAGAGTTTTTTGAACCTGAAAGTCCTGTGGTGAAAGGTAGGATCAGGGAAGGCAGAGTTTCCCCAAGAGAGGAGAGTATGCTCAGGGACCCCAAGAGAAGAGTGGGAAAGCAGAGTATACAGAATTATAGAACCCTGTTGCGATCCAGGGTAGAACGTGCCTGGAAACGCACCCGAAAAAAAGATTGGGCCTACAGCTGGCGCAGAGGTGCCCCAATCAATGATTCGGGCTGGTGTGTTCCGCCCCCTACGGGTTCGAAACAAGGGGGGGAGGTATGTAACAGTAAGCGCTACTGTAACTATAAAAATGGTGATGAAATGGACACACGGTCTGCATATAACCAGATTGCAGAGCTGGGATCTGGGTGGGACTGGATCTCCAACCTGTGTCCAGGTTTTTAAGATAGCCTGCAAGCTGCCTTCCCAGGTGCAGACAGCTTATTAAAGGAAGAGCAGATGGGAAGGAAGGAGAGAGAGAGGAAGGTGGAACAGTGGCTGTCGCTGTGTCCCTGTGTTGGGACGGACGCTGTGTGCGTTGAAGGACTTTGGGGCCTTGTGCATCCAGGACCGTGGGTCTGGAGGAGCGGATGGTTTGAGGAACCATTACCTATAACAGCAGTGCTGTTGAAGAGTAGCCAGGTGGGCTGGTATTTTCATTTATCTTTGGATGTCGTTTAAACCCCTGCGTGGGACTCCTGTGAATGGACTTTTTGTTCTGTTTATCTCCTTTTAATAAACGTGGGCTACCAGGCCCTTAACGCTATTTGCCTGTTGGCTGTGGACTCACTACACCAAAACGCATCTACCAGAAGAGTTAAACCCCCAATGTTTACAATATATACAGTATATATATATATATATATATATATATATACACACATACATATTGTAAGCTGGGGATAGGTAGCGGGTACAAAAGCTCCCTGGGATGAGCCGGCACAGATACCAAAGTCCTTAATATAAGTGAACAACGGTGGGATGTTTATTGGTGCTATACAAAGTCTATTTACAGGTGCTGTACAGTGTGCAGAAAACAAAACAAACAAAAATAGTTAAACAAACACCTAGCCGTGTCTCGGCTCTAACTACAAGATATGTAGGCCCTAACTACTAAGCTGAACAAGCCTACCGCTTGTTAGCTTAAAACACAAACTTCTCACCAGTCTTTTAACAACCTCCTTGCTCCTACAGATCCACACTATCTGTTTCCCAGGACAGAGCAATGGCTGTTAGCTCAGGTGAGCTTAAATTGGCCTGGGGGAGAGGGCCAACACCTGACCTGGATCAGGGATCAGAGATCCCTGAACGTGTAAGAGAGGAGCCTGGGAGAGGTATAAACCCCGAACTGGACTTTCCCAGGCTCTCTCTGGGACGCTCTGCTACAATATATATATATAAATAATTAGGTAACAGGAAGGAGTTGCTGCGCTTTATTTATGTATTAGATATTTCAAACATTGCGTGACTTTCCATAACCAAAAGAGTAAAGATTAATGCATCCTATGCATTAAGGTGAAGGAACATCAGATGCCTACTGGCCCCCCAGCCCCACTTTTACTTACCTGAGCCCTCAAAAGCCCCATGTTCGACCCGGTCTTTTTGGATCTTCATTGGATAGATTGATAGCATTGCAGCCATTGGCTTGCGCTACTGTCAATCAAATCCAATGATGTGAGCGCCGGGGGGTGGGGCCGAGTCTGGCATTCATGTCTATGGATGGAAATGCTGGACTCGGGAGTGGTAACCCCCTTGGGAAAGCGCTTCCCAGGAGGTTAGCTGATGTGGCGAGGAGCCGAGACAGTAGTGAGGGACCCCATAATATGAGGATCAGGGCCACTCTGTGCAAAACGAGCTTCACAGCGGAGATAAGTATGACATGTTTTTTTTTTATCAAACCTTTAGTACCCCTTTAAATGGTAAATTGTCACATACTATGGCATTGAAACGATTTTTCCTTGTCAAATATATCTTTATTGGAATATGAAATAGGCGGTATACAAAAAATATAAGGAATATTAAACAAAAGAAAAACAAAGAGAGTACAAATATGCAATTGTAGAAATAAAGAAACTTAGCAGTGTTGAGAGGAGTTCTAACATGAAATAACATTCTTTACGGTTTTGCCATATAAGATTGGTACAGTGAAGTAATGAACGGATCAAAGGAGATGTTTCCTTTTATGTTCAGTTCGTACCTTAATGTCTAGTAGATTATACGATAAAGTTAACTGAGGCATCTATATAAAATATCTGCCCATGAGTTACTAACAGTTCATACCAACTTACAAGAAAAAGAAAAACTCCTTAATAGAGTAAAAATTGTAACATCAAGAATAAAGAAAAAAGAAAAGAAAAGAGAAATAAAGCATGAAGGGAGGGGATTGGGGGAGGGGTGTCTGCAGGACCGGACCGGGAAATCCCACCAACCGCCAAGATGGTTCAATTGCCGTTTCGATGGGTGGGCTACCATGGCAACAATACATCTTTATTAAAAGCTTTCAGTGTTGTGTATGTAATCCAGGGCGTCCAAATTTGTTCAAACCTGGTGATCATGTCATTTTCTATTGCCGTCATTTTGGCATATAACATCGCGTTACTCATTCTGTTGATTGTTTCATTCACTGGAATGCTCGAGGTTTTCCATGCCTTCGCTATGGTCTGCTTTGCTGCCGTAAGAAGCTGCTTAATCAGGTTAAATTGTATATGCGACAAGATACTGTGTTTTAGGTTGAGCAATGCCAGTTTGGGGGCTAATGGTATTTTTTTGTTAGTTAAAGTATGTGCTATTTGAAAAATTTCGGACCAAAATGATTGGGCTTTTGGACATGACCACCAAGTGTGAAAGTATGTTCCGCTCTCTGTACAGCCTCTGAAACACAGGTCTGAATGATTTTGTGAAAATTTAGCTATTTTTGCCGGCACCAAGTACCATCTTGAAAGCACTTTATAGTTTGTCTCAGAGGCTGATACATTAATTGAAGCAGTTTTGGTATTCAGCCAAATTTGATTCAATTCTGCAGGGCTCAATTCTGCACCAAGGTCTTCCTCCCATTTACTAACATATGGTAGTTTCCAAGAGTCAGATTGTGTTTGCAGCTGGGCGTATAGGGTGGAAATCACATTTCTGGCGTGTGGATTGTCCTTACATATGTTTTCAAAACCGGAGTATATGATGGGTGAAATTGGTGTATTTACTGGTGGGAGAAAGAAATTTTTTATTTGCAGGTATCTAAAAAGTTCACCATGTGGTATACCATGTGAATCACAGAGTGACGGGAAGGGGACAATGGAGTTGGAGTTAAAAAACTGGAACTTTTGAGTACAGTCTTTCTTTATCCATTCTTTGAATGTGTTAGGGAAGACCCAGGCGGGGTAGAAATCTGGGTTTTTAATAAAAGACAGCAGAGGGCAATGTGGAGATTGTAGGTTTTTCTTTACCTTGATCTTGTCCCAGAGGGTAAGTGAGTGTTTGGTGATAGGGTTGCTAATATTTTTACGAGATTTGGGGGGGATCCACAGTAAGTTGGATATTGAGATGGGATCACAATCTAAAGCTTCAATTGAAACCCAAAGGGGAATTTCACATTTAGCGTGATATCTTGTCAGAGTCGCCAATTGGGCCGCTTGGTAATATTTTGTGAAGTTGGGGTACCCAATCCCGCCGTTGGTTTTGGGGAGTTCCAAGACTTGTGGTTTGATTCTGGGTCGGGAGGGACCCCAAATAAAGGAAGAGATCCGTTTTTGGATTATTCTCATGTAGTATGCCGGAATTGGTATAGGGAGTACTCTAAAAAGGTATAGGAGCTTCGGCAATATTGTCATTTTTACTGCGTTTAATTTCCCAAACCACGACAGGGGAAGTTGCGTCCAAGATTTCAGTAGACTTGATATATGTTTTAACAGTATGGGGTAATTATACGAGAATAGGTCTGCTATTTCTGCTGTTAGGTGGATTCCTAAATAAGGGATGCTTTTCCCGGGCCAGTTAAAGGGGAGTCCAGATTTGGTAGCTGTTAATTCTGTGTCCGATAATGAAATGTTTAGGGCAAGACATTTTTTAGGATTAATTGCTAAACCTGATATAGTTGCGAAAATGATTCAGAATTGGGATGAGGTTAGGGCCGGACACTTGGGGGGAGGATAAGAAAAGTAAGATGTCATCCGCGTAGAGGCATAATTTATGTTTAAACCCACCCAATTCTATGCCTAATATCTTAGGGTCCAATCTAATTCTTTGGGCTAGGGGTTCTATCAGGAGGGCGAACAGCAAAGGAGATAGGGGACAGCCTTGTCTTGTTCCTCTCTGGACTGCAAACATATCAGATTTGTAACCTGCGTATTTGACGTAAGCTTTTGGATTGTTGTACAGTGCCATAACCCAATTTCTAAAATTTGGACCGAAGCCCCAATTCTATAAGGTATATTCCATGTAGGACCACGAGACGGAATCAAAGGCCTGTTTGATGTCCAGAGATATGAAGCAGGCTGGGATTTTCCTCGCCTTGGCTGAATGAGCAAGCAAGCATGCCCTCCGAATATTATCCCCTGCCTGTCTAGTGGGCATGAAACCCACCTGGTCCCGGTGAATCAATGATCCTATAATCTTGTTTAGGCGGCTGGCTAGAATTTTACCTAAGAGTTTAATATCCGTGTTCAACATGGATATAGGGCGGAAATTTTCGCTAAGGGTGGAGTCAGAGTGTGGTTTTGGGATCATGCAGATCGTGGCTGTTAGTGATTCCTGCCTAAAGGAGTTTGATTTTAAGAGGTCGTTGTATGCATCTGCTAAAGTGGGGGAGATTATGCTAGTGAAGGTTTTGTAGTATCTGGCTGAAAACCCGTCGGGACCTGGTCTTTTATTTAACTTAAGTTCTTTTATAGCTCCCATGACGTCATCGTGTGTTATTGGTTTCTCTAATTCTGTTCTTTGGGCTCCTGTCACTTGCGGGAGTTGTAGTTGTGAAAAAAAGGAGTCAGTTTCCGATTTATTAAAGGTATTTGATTCCGAGAGTAATTTTTTGAGGTGGGCGCTAAATTTCTGCACTATTTTGATGGGGTTGCTGGTGAGGTTTTGTTTCGCAATTTTCAGTTTTACTGGGTTATGGGACTTGTTTATCGAGTTTAAAGCTCTTGCCAAGAGTGTTCCCGGTTTGTTGGAGTTCTTATAGTAGGAGTGTTTGGACCTGGTTAGAGTTTTTATAGCAGAGTTCGTAAGGAAAAGGTCATATTTCAGGCGGGTCTCGTCTAAGCGTGCTTTGGTGCTGGGGGAGTGATTCTGCTGAAAGGCTAGGAAAGCTAAGTTGTAATCTGTTTCCAATTTTCTCCCTAACTGCAAGCGTTCTCTTTTATGAATTGAATTCCCAGTTGTCTTTGAAGAAAACCTCTAAGCACAGGCTTGTGGGCTTCCCAGAGTGTGAGGGGAGATGTTTCTGGGTCAGTGTTGAATTCTAAATATTCTTTTAAATTTTGCTCAATTGCGGAACAGTGGACAGGATGTTTAAGAAGAACTTCTGGGAGATACCAGGTAGGGTCATGATTCCTAGGAATTGTGGATGAGAAAGTTGTGAAGACTGCATTGTGATCTGACCAGGGAATGGGAATGATGCTAGAATCAAGTACTTCTGGCAACATTCCAATGGTAGTAAAAATATGGTCAATACGGCTAGAAGATCTATGAGGGTTCGAGTAGTATGTATATATACGTTTCGTTGGGTTGGATTCTCTCCAAGTGTCCACCAATTTATGTTTAGATAATAGGTTGGGGAGGGACCCCTTAGTATTCTGTTTTGGGGGGGCGTAAGGGGTTCTATCCAAGAAAGGGAGGATAACCTGGTTAGAATCACCGCACATGAAGAGAGCTCCCATCTTGTGCGTGTTAACGATTTTGGAGATGAGTGATGTGACATGAACGGTAATGGGTTCTGATTAGGCGCATAGTATGACACTACCGTCGCTACCGTGTCCATTATGTGCCCTGTTAGGATTAGGTAGCGTCCCTCTGGGTCTTTTATTTCTGCCTTCAAGGTAAAGGGTGTTGATCTGTGGAATGCAATAAGGGTGCCTCTCTTTTTGGTAGAGGCGGATGCTGTGTATACTTGTGGGTAGGATGCATTATAGTATTTAGGAGTGGATTGAGGGGTAAAGTGGGTTTCTTGCAAAAAAACTATATGTGCTTTCTTAGCCTGAAAGTGTCTAAATGCCTTGGAACGTTTCTGAGGAACATTGAGGCCCTGTACGTTGAGCGATAACAAGTTTAACGGAGCCATGGCAGCCAAACCATCATGAAAATCTTACCTTGGCGGTTCGCGGTGCGACGTCTCGGTCCAGCCCATGCAGACAGTAAGGGAGAAGAAAGGGGGGGGGGGGTGTCAAAAATATTATCCTTGAAAAAAAGATAGAAAACATTACAAGACATAGAATTCTTAAACAACTTTATATTAACTGAGTGTCCAAGTCTGGCCGTGAGGGGGAAGAGAGAACAAGTTCCCTTCAGGGGAAAAAAATGCCCACGTCTAGGTCCGGCATAATATTGCCGGGTCCAGAGGAGGGTCTAAGGTGGCGCATGTTGTTTCCGTGCATCGGAGACCCGCATACTGAAAAAGAAGAAACAAAAAGGCAAAAGATAAAACTTTCAGGCTCCCCTCAGGGTGCCTGAAGTTGCGTTGCTGAAGAGTGTCAGCTTGATGAGGGTAGGGTGTTTGATTAGCAGTGCCCTAGGGAGAGCATTTCTAAATAAATGGAGCATAGCTTAGATGGGGGCCTGAGGTGTGCAGGCGGGGTTGCTTTGCTTCCAATCTATGGGCAGGAATAAGTGGTACTAGGGAGAGCATCTATGTGAAAGTGCTGCAAGGGGATGTGTCAAGACAGCGGGTTTCTGCCCCATTCCATATAAAGTGGGTAGATGCTTAGTAATTGGAGTTGGAAGTTCTAGAACGTGAAAAAAAAAAAAAAAAGAAGGGGGGGAGCTGCTATAGGTTAGATAGAAAAGTGAGGTCAAATTTGGTGGGGTGTTGCGGCCTCCTGTGCAGAGGTAGAGTCAGATTGGGGTGCCAGATTAATCGGATTATTGGGTAAAGGGAGAAGTGCATTGTTAGAATGCTCTTGTATGGAAAGTTCAGTCCATAGTATCTGTTTCTTGTTCCTGGGGCTGGTCCATGAATCTGCCACGTTTACTTGATTGTTGCAAGCCGTTATTTTGTTCCTGGTATGGTGAATCATTGCGTGGAGAGGAGGATGCTGTTCTCCTGCGTGTTGTACTTGTTGAGGTTGGCCTGTCGATTAACTTGAAGTCTAAAAGAGCTTGGTGAAGCTGGTCTGGTGTTCTGCATACAATTTTTGTCCCCTGATAGGTGAATCGCAGTGAGAAGGGGAAACCCCACTGATATTTTATATTGCGGTTTTGTAGCTCCATTAGGAGAGGCTTCATAGCCCTCCTTTTAGTTATAGTCAGTTGCGATATATCTGCAAAGATCTGGTATTTGTGGCCCTGAAATGATAGACATTCTTTTCCTCTGGCGGCTTCCAGTATTTGTTCTTTTGTCTTGTAGAAGTGAAATTTTGCTATTATGTCCCTAGGGGGACCGTCAGCTTTTTTAGAGGTGAGTGCCCTATGTACTCTGTCCATTTCTAGCCTTTCTACCGGTATCCCAGGGAGAAGCTCTTGGCACAGTGCCAGAGTAGTGGCTTGCAGGTCTGTGACTGACTCAGGGATACCTCTAAACCTTAGGTTAGACCTCCTGGCCCTGTTCTCGAAGTCCTCCAATCTGCTTTGCAGTATTACATTTTCTTCTTTGAGAGTGTCTATTTCTGACAGGCATTCCTGGGTGTATATTTCTATTTCTTCTACTCTAGTTTCCAGGGCTTCTGTGCGGCTACCCAGCTCCCTGATTTCCTTGGTAAGGTTGGCTGTAATCTGGTCTGAGGTGACTTGCAGGGCTTTATGGAGCATTCTTTCAAATTGTTTTAAAATACCTGAGGGGATTGTGGCGTCCTGTGATGTAGATAGTTTTCCCACATTTCTGTCTTCCTCCTCACTGTCTGAGTCCAAGTCTCTGAGGGATGCCATAAGTGCAGCAGTGTTAGCAGCTTTGGCTTTGCTTTGGTGTGCCTTCACTGAGGTGTGGCTCTCTGAGGGGACAGGTGCTTTCTTTGCAGTGCTCTTAGCCAGCTGAGCACCGCTGACAGGATTCGTTTTGTCCCTGTTTCTTGCTCTTCCCAGCACCATTTTTCAAATAAAAAGTGTCCCTCACCTCTGTGGAAGTTGTACCGAATCCCTGTTCGTTTTCGCCTTGATTTTCGGTACTATATCGGCGGGAATTCTCCTTCACGGAGCGGAGCTCTAGCCCGGCATGTCTGTCCTGCTAGGCTTCACGCATGCGCCCCCGAAACGATTTTTCAGTTGAAAATTAGAACTTGTATGATAGTAGTAGTAGAGTCGTTAGTCGTTTCTCATGTGCTTGACTGAACAATTTTTTTGCTAGTGTATGGCCAGCATAAGTAAAACATTTGAAACCAACAAAAACACTGGCTCTACATGATAGCTCAACAGCCTAATTACAGACCTAAAGCTTTACAAAATACTCCTATTTAACATTATCAAAATATGCACATCTAAAGCATCTCTTAAAGCATTTGCCACAGTTTTATATTTATTGTTTAAAAACAGAATAAAACACTTTCTTTCCATGGACCCCACTAGATTGGGTTTGGTGCAGGACTTTGAGGGTTCTTTGTCATTACTTTCTTCATTGATAATGTTAGGATCAGGTTAAGCATTATGCTTTAGGTTTAAACCGATCGGTTCAAACCAATGAAAACGGAGTGAAGTTCATTTTCATAGGTCCAAACCGATCGTGTGTAGGCCCCATCGGTCCATTATTCTTCGGTACAAAAACAGATGGCTTGCTTTAAAATTCAACCGATGGACGACTAACTGATAGGTCAAAACCGATTGTTAGTACGCACGAGCATCGGTTAAAAATCCACGCATGCTCAGAATCAAGTCGATGCATGCTTGGAAGCATTCAACTTAATTTTTTCATCACGTCGTTGTGTTTTACGTCACCGTGTTCTGACACGATCGGTTCATGAACCGATGGTGTTTAGGCACATCAGTCCATCAGTGAGCTTCATCGGTGAACCGATGAAAACGGTCTGTCGGACCGTTCTCATCGGATGGACCGATCGTGTGTACAGGGCTTAAGTGTTAAGTTTAGTTTTGTTAAAGCGGATCTCCCGCGGCTTAATCTTTTTTTTTTTTAATGCATATTAAAATGTGTATTAGCACTGCTGTGCTAAACTCACGATTCCGGGTTTCGTCCGCCGCTCCGCTGTTATTTCATCGAAAAGAATAAGTTTTATTCTCCCTCGCGTCCCGTGGCCATCTTGGCTTTGGGCGCGCTATTCCAACAATGAGTTGCTTCCTATTTGCGGTAGATGCTGTCCCAGCATCCACCACTCGATCTCGTGCATGCGCACTGGCGAATGTGCCCGGCGGCTTGAGCGTCTCTGTTGCCATCGCAAATGCAGGCGTATGAATGAAAAAAGTTGAATTGAGTGCCACGAGACATCAGCTGTGCTTGCTTCACCGTACAGTATCACTAACATCGGTGCTGTAATGGAGTTTAAAACGCCCGCCCTTCCTTTGTTTACATCGCGCGTCACTTCCTCCTAAATGAAGTCGCGCGATGTTTGATTACAGCCGAATATTACGAGCTATGACAATAGCTCCCAGCATGCACAGCGCGGCGCCGGAAGCCCCAGAAAACCCGTCGAAAACCCGAGGGGGGGCAGACCGGAACCAAGGCTAGAATATAAGGTACAAATTAGATAATTAAACTGTAACTAGCCGATTCATGGTCAGTTCGGAGCAGGAGTTATATGGAGGTATAGTGTTAGTGAGGGTGGAGATCCGCTTTAAGTATCTAAGGGACATTTACTGTAGTCTATCTCTAGGAAAAAATAGAATGGGGATGGGTAAAGCCTCGTACACGCGATCAGATTTTCGGAGGACCGTTCATCCATTTTTTGGCTAGTCTCATGTCGAAATTGAAGAGATTACTTACCATATGAACATTTTCATATAACAGAATACAACTTCAGAAGTGACGTAATGTGTTCAATTGTTTTGTATGTATTCTTTCTGAGCATGCGTAGTCTTGCTCTTATGATTTTTTTTAGATGAAAACCACGCTGGTTAAACGAAAATCAGATGTTGCGTTCACGATAAAAAATGTATAGTCTGTACATCTAGCTTTTGTCATACGAAAAACGGAATCAGCTGTTGAAAGCACCATATTAATGATCCAGAAAACGGCAACATTTTAATTCTGATTTTTGTATCGTGTGTACAGGCCTGTGTACGGGCTTTTAGACCCTCTGTTGTGTTTTAATTGCTGTCTGTGTCCCCACTGGGAAGATTCTACCACTAAATTTGTACTGGTGACCATTATCACAGAGAAACAAAGTGAGAGGAAATCCAAAGTCTAATTCCGCATACACATGGTCGGAATTCCTGACAACAAATGTCCGATGTGAGCTTGTTGACAGAAAATCCGACCACATGTAGGATCCATCGGACATTTGCTGTCGGAATTTCCGACAATAAAAATTTGAAAGCTGGTTCTGAAATTTTTCTACAACAAAAGTTGTTGTCGGAAATTCCAACCGTGTGTACACAATTCAACGCACAAAACTCCTACGCACGCTTGGAATCAATTTGACGCATGCTTGAAATCATTGAACTTAATTTTTCTTGGCTCGTCGTAGTGTTGTACGTCACTGCATTTACGACATACTCAATTTCAGACAACATTTGTATGACCGTGTGTTAGAGCCAACATCCATCGGAAAAAAATCCATGATTTTGATTTCGGAATGTATGATCGTGTGTACGTTAGAGCTGTCATTAGAGCCAAGGGTATAGTAAAGCTTTTGAAGGGAATAAATTGCCCTAGCAGTGAACTTCTCTTATTTGCTCCCTTTTGGTCTGTTAAACACACAATTGAAAGCTCATTATTATATCAATATATTATATAAAAAAAAATAATGGAAAATAATCCATCAACCACATGTAAGGACTGGTAAACTGCAATATATAACATTTTTGTTGTTGGGTTTAGATACATTTTAACATCCCATTAAACAAAAGCCTGCTTTTTCATAAGAATGGTCTAAACACAACTGCCACAAAGTAAATATACATTAAGTATATGAAGTATACATTTAAGTAAGTGTAGCGCTCACTCCCGAAGGAGCCTCTGGTTTCATGATGGGATCGGCAGATTAAGTTGCACTTCTTCTCTCTAGGGGTGCACCAGAAGTATTAAGTAACAAATGGAATGTCCAGACAGGCAAATAAAAGGTTTTCTCTGTATTTTTAATTCCTGGCCAACATAGCTGAACATCAACTATAACCACTTAAGACCCGGACCAAAATGCAGGTAAAGGACCTTGCCCCTTTTTGCGATTCGGCACTGCGTCGTTTTAACTGACAATTGCGCGGTCGTGCGACATGGCTCCCAAACAAAATTGCCGTCCTTTTTTCCCCACAAATAGAGCTTTCTTTTGGTGGTATTTGATCACCTCTGCGGTTTTTATTTTTTGCGCTATAAACAAAAATAGAGCGACAATTTAAAAAAAATTCAATATTTTTTACTTTTTGCTATAATAAATATCCCCCAAAAATATATATAAAAAACTTTTTTTTCCTCAGTTTAGGCCGATACGTATTCTTCTACATATTTTTCTTAAAAAAAATCGCAATAAGTGTTTATCGGTTGGTTTTCGCAAAATGTATAGCGTTTACAAAATAAAGGATAGTTTTATTGCATTTTTATAATTTTTTTTTTTTTTACTACTAATAGCAGCGATCAGCGATTTTTTTCGTGACTGCGACATTATGGCGGACACTTCGGACAATTTTGACACATTTTTGGGACAATTGTCATTTTCACAGCAAAAAATGCATTTAAATTGCATTGTTTACTGTGGAAATGACAGTTGCAGTTTGGGAGTTAACCACAGGGGGCGCTGTTCCCTGTGTGTGTGTTTACAACTGTAAGGGGATGTGGCTGTAGGTGTGACGTCATCGATCGCGTCCCCCTATTACAGGGATGACGCGATCGATGCTGCGGCCACAGAGAAGCACGCGGTCCCGGTCCTGGAGCTTCGGACCGGGTCACGGTCCTTAAGTGGTTAAAGAAAGGGAGACAGGTTGATGAAGAAAAGAAACTCAATATGTCGGGCCTGGATTAGAGCACAGCATAACTCAGCTGCCAAGCGTACAGATTTGCTCGCGTCGCCATTCAGACACAGACAGGGAGGAAAACAGGTCTCCTTCGTTGACCTGGCTTAAGGCCTCTGCCACAGGCCGGTGTAACTTGAATAATTCGCAGTTGTCTGAATAAAGTAGAGCCTCCCTGTAATGCTTTCTCAATGTCCCATACTGAGCGACATCGGCGCGCACCTGTGTATGGCCCAGATGCCTGATTCTCTCGACGGCATCGGAAACCCAGCCACTCACTGGGGTCCCTCCAGACTCGTCTCCGACTGAGACTCTGTAGGTCTCGGACACTTGGCCAGGCGGACCATGCCGGTGGGGCCCCCTGGGCGCACACACCCTAAAGGTGGGTGCCGCACCCCGACTCCGGGACCCCCCGCAGGGGATGCAAAAAGAACCCCGACACATGACCCGACTATCAGATATATCCCCTCCCAGCATGCCCAGCGAGAGAAAGCCCTCTCCCATTGGCTGCTGAGGAAGAATCCATCCGCCAGAAATCCCTCTGGCTCCCACTGCTGGCCAGAGAAGGACTCACATCCCCAGAATGCAGTCCGAGGCAGTGGATCTTTCCGGAACGATACAGGTCACAAACCTAACAAATCGTGACCGGGAGCAAAGTAACTCTCCCAATCCAACTAACTTCAGTTTTCTCTAGCGCAATACCCGTGCTAAAGGCATGGGGGTGCTACACAAGCATACAGAGCCAATAGTTTTATAAGATACTGTACATACTTTGTGGATCCATCCTTGTCATGGAATGTATTTTTGTTTCCATTATTTTTCTCATAAATAAACGTGCGCTTACGTAGTAGAAAATAGCTGGAGTACTTGTCTTTTGCTATACCTTAGTGAGGTCTATACATAGTAGTAAGCGTACCTATGTGCGTCAGGTCTCAACAATTACATTAGGGAAAAAAGTGGACACACCTTAACAATGTGTGCAAGGCCATTGAATGTAAGTATTTGTTGTGTAACTGGAAAATCCAGTGAAACAATTCATAAATACATCAATAATTTTACCTGTTTTGTCTTGCTGCAGGCATGAATGCAAATCATTTTCTATAAAATCAGTTCATTACATAAAGCTGCTTCACAATGTAGTACATTCAATCCAGAAAAACTTTCCTGGATCTACAGTATGTTGTTTTTTTCTAGGTCACTGCTTTGCCCTTACACCATGTTTTTTCTATCACTTTCTCTCTTTTCATTTTTACTCTCACATATTTTTAGATGCCTAGTTATTAACCACTTGCCAACCAGCGCATGTACTTTTACGTCAGCAGAATGAGACAGACAGGCAAATGGGCGTACAGGTACGTCCCTTTAAATTTTCCACTGTGTGGGCCCCTGCCGCAAGCTCTGTGACCATGCCCGTGGGACCTGCGGACTCAATGTCCACCGGTGTTCCGCGATCGTGTCATGGTGCGGCAGAACAAGTGTAATCAAGGCATTTTCTGCCTAATGACAGGACACTGATCGTGTGCTCCCTCTCATTGGGAGCAGCGAGTAACAGTAAGTCCCACACCCACACAGTTGAATCACTCCCTAGGACACACTTAACACCTTCCTAGCCCCCTATTGGCAACCACTTCCCTGCCAGTTACATTTATACAGTAATCAGTGCATTTCTTTTTGAAAGTTTCTTTTTCTTTTTATTGAACACAGTTAAACAGGTTTATTCATTCTCCTCACTGCGCAGTCTGGCGTTGGGATTTGTAATTTTGATAGCGAGCTGTGCTGTTCTTTCCACAATAGTCTTGCGGTTCTTAGAGGAGACGTTATGAGCAATTTCAGCGCAGAATGATTTGTTGCTCATCATTAGAACTTCGAGTTCCTTTATGTTGTGTACAAGGAACTTCTTGAAGCCGGTGGGCAGCATGTGTTTGGTTTTCTTGTTGCTACCATAACCTATGTTGGGCATCAGGATCTGACCCTTAAACCTTCTGCGGGCTCTGTTGTCAATACCTCTGGGTTTATGCCAGTTGGGCTTAATCTTAACATAACGGTCTGACTGGTGGCGGATGAACTTCTTCGTCCGCTTCTTGACAATCCTGGGCTTTATCAGAGGTCTAGGAGCCGCCATGGTGCCGATCCAGAGCGTCCGCCTTCTTCGCAGACGGCCCGAGGAAGAGCAATCAGTGCATTTTTATAGCACTGATCGCTTTATAAGTGTAAATGGTCTCAAAATAGTGTCAGAAGTGTCCACCATAATGTCAAAGTCACAATAAAAATCTCTGATCGCCACCATTACTATTAAAAATGTAATTGTTATTAACAATGCTGTAAAACTATCCCCTATTTTGTAGACACTATGGGCCAGATTCCGCAAGACTTGCGCTGGAGTATATCGATATGCGCCGCGTAACTGTCAAGATGCGCCGTAGTATCTATGCGGCCGTACCCACCAAACTAGATGCGACAGAAAACGGGCTTTTTCCGATCGGCTTAACTTTCCCTCGCCAGAGTATCGTAAGCGCATATTTTCGCTTGTCGCATCCGTCGCACCTATTGATTTCCCAAGCAAATATGCAAATGAGGGAGATTTCCCGATTCGCAAATGGGTTAGCACCAGACGCTGGCTACATGCGCCGCGCGTATGTCGTCCGTCTGTCGCAAAGTTATTCCGACAAATAGCTGCTTTATCTTTACTCCAGACGGCCACAGGTCAGCAGGAGAGCAGCTACAGCAGCAGCGTTACCGACGAAACTAGCAAGCTGAACAACCACACTTGCAAGGACAACACCTCTGTGTGCCAACTCGCCAGGGGCAGCCGTGGTCCTAGCACTACTAATGGGTCCCCCGGAACGGAGGCGGGCACGTGAGAGGATATACCGCACGCGCATGAGCCTCTTTGGCATGGGGGATGAGGAGGTGTATCGCCTCTTAAGATTCAGCCCTGATGCAATCCTTGAACTAACCACAACCCTGCAGGGTGACATCACCAGCCTAACACACCGCTCACAAGCAGTGCAGCCACTGGTGAAGGTACTGGCAACACTTCATTTCCTTGCAAGTGGATCATTCCAGCGTACAAGTGGAGTGGTGGCAGGGATGTCACAGTCCTCCATGAGCAGATGTGTGCACCAGGTTATCCCTGCAATCCTCAGACGCATGTCCAACCACTTCATCAGACCCACCACTGAGGAGCTGCGGCTGAAGGCAATGCAGGATTTCTACAGCATTGCCAGATTTCCACGCACCGTGGGGGCCATTGATTGCACACATGTGGCACTCCAGCCCTCCAGTGCCACAGAGCACATATACCGCAATCGGAAGCATTGGCATTCCATCAACGTACAGGTGATAGCCGATGCCCAATGCCTCATATGGCACGTCCGTGCCAAACACCCCGGATCCAGCCATGACAGCTTCATATACAATCAGAGCCCCATCCCAATGGAATTCCAACAGAACATGTATGGGGACAGCTGGCTTGTTGGTGAGTGACATGGGTGGCAGGCATGACTGTCCCCCCCATGATTCTGACATCACAAGGGGCACATGCATGACTAAAATCCTCCTGTCTTTTCCCTTACAGGTGACTCTGCATATGCACTGGGAACCCATCTAATGACTCCTTTCCGGAACCCCCAAACCACATAAGAGAGAAGATACATGAAGCACATATCAAAACTCGTGCAGTGGTGGAGCAAACATTTGGGCTCCCGAAGTCCCGTTTCCGCTGCCTGAATATTGTATTCCCCTACCTTCGTGTGTCAGATCATTGGTGCATGTTGCATTCTGCACAACTTTGCCATGAGAAAAGGCCTGCAGATTGACATACGTGATGACCTGACCCCCCAACCAGACAGCCCCCCCCCCTGCCAGAGGAGACCCATTCAGCTGATGGAAGAGCAGTCAGGAGGGTCCTCGCCGTAGGCATCTTTGGACACTAAACAAAAACATTGATCACACGGACAATGCACTCATGCACACCACTGATGTCCCTAGATCACACACACCACATCCACATCGCTTTGGATTAGCCCAAGTCCAACATGCAGGACTTGGGAGCAGCAACGCCGGCGTCAAGGCCCCAATGATGTCGCTGTCCATTCATACACCATTCACGCGTCATTCACACAGCCGTGGGGATAACTTCTCCCCAACGGCCGAGGGTGACACCCCTTACTGGCAGGAGTGCCACCCCCTCACAACTGAAAAAAAAACTCGTAACCTGAGCAAAAATAAAAGAAAAAACTCATAACCTGAGCATAAATAAAAGAAAAAACTCATAACCTGAGCATAAATAAAAGAAAAAACTCATAACCTGAGCCAAAAATATATAAAAAAAAAAAAAAGCCCTCATCTGGGCTGACGGGGGCTCTTTCTTGTGGGCCCTCTCTGGCTCCTCAGCTGCCTGGAGGGAGTGGGTGGGGGTGGGGGGACATCTGGAGGTGGCTGATCCCCGGGTGGGCCACTCCTGGCTAGACATGTGCACAACAAAAATTTTCGTTTATTTCTGTTTCGTTTCTGTTTGTTTATCATGATTCGTAATGAGTCGTAATTTCGTAAGACGTTAGTTATCGTATTCGTACTCTTTAGTATTTTCGTAACACTTTTTTTTCCGTTTCCGTTTCTTTATGTTAGTATATTTTTCGTTGATTCGAGATTAGTATTTTCGTTAAATGTTGTATTCTGCCTCGTTCGTATTTTTACAATGAATTTATTCGTTTATTCGTTTTTACGTTGGTTTATTTTTCGTTGTTTTGATATTCGTATTTACATTATATTTTCCATCATGCCGCGTTTGTATTTTCGTAAGAAATAAATCTTCGTTGCTTTATGATCATTTGTATTTTTGTGTCTAATTTCATTTGATTATAACAACGTTCTTTTGTAGATTTTATTGCATTCGTAATTCTGTTAAAATACATTTTACGTTTATTCGACACACTACTCGTCGTAATTTTGTAAAACATCGTAATTTACTGCGATTGACTAACACAGATAAAGACACAAGGTCAAGGAGCCACATAAGAAAGAAGCTCTTCAGAGGAAGGGACAGCGCTGAGTGGCTATTGGTCACAGTACTAATGAAAGTGAATTTACATTATTTCATTTCCGTTTTCCGTATCTTCGTAGTTTTCCATATTCGTTATTTTTGGAAATATCGTTATTCGTTATTATTTGCGCTAAACCATTCGTTTATTCGTAGGTTAGCGAATCAACGAAAATAACGAATAATGACGGAAAACATATTCGTAACGAAAAAAATTGCACATGTCTACTCCTGGCAGGTGTTGGCTGCATGCCCTCCAAGGCCACGGCAATCCGGCTCAGATAATGATTGGTCTGGGCCTGTATCCTCAGCTGGCGGGTGATATTATGCCGCTGGTCACGCTGCCTCTGCCTCCCCTGTTCCCGGATGGCAGCAGTGTTGGCATGGACGGCTGCAGTGAGGTGCCGAACATCAGCCTGCACCTCCCCCAGGCTGGTCACCACTGCAGCGCAGTTGCAGATGACGTCCTGCACAGCGTTCGTCAGCTGGGACACGGAGCCCAGGCTGTCAACTAGACGGTCAAGATGCCCAGCAATCTCCCCCATCTGCTGGGTCTGCCTGGCCTGGTCCCGGGCCATCTGGTCATGGACCACGTCAGACACCCCCCTGGTCTTCCGGGTCGCCTTCCTGGGGCCAGGAGATGGTTGTCCCCGGGGGGATGGAGTCGCCCTTGAGGGGCTTCCTAGAATGGGGGAGGGGATTACAGAGGGCCCTGCAGAAGGGGAGGACTCCTCCAAAATTAAAAGAAAGTCCTGCTCTGGAAAGGCAGGCTCCTCCTCAACCACCTCATCAGGCGAGGTGTGGGCACTCTCCTCCATCTCATGCTGTTCACCACCCAGGGGGTCGGGCTCAGGATGCCGTTGGGGGTTTGGGGTGGACTGGCCGCCGACAGATGATGGCCCAGCTCCGTCATCTGTGGATGACACAAAGCAGACACATGTTGGTGGTCCCACACACTTGGCACATGTACCCTCCCACCCCCACATGCAACACACCAAATAGGGGATAAAAAACACTTACCTGTCCTGGAGACTTCCTCCACGGAATCATATCCTGGGACCCCCTCCAACTGCTCCCTCTCCAGGCAGCGGGGGACCACCTCCTCCTCCGTGGTCAGGCTGACCGCACATGGGGGTCCACCACCCGTGCCCCTCTCATGCCTCCTAATGGTGGCCACCTTGCCCCGGACTTTGCGCCTCAGATCATTAATTTTCTTGCCGATATCGGCAGCAGTCCGGGTGGAGTAGCCCAAGGCATTGACCCTGCCAGCAATGGACTCCTGGATGCCCTGCTTCCTATCCAGGCTGGTCTTCCGACTTTTCCTGCCGTGGAGAAAGTCGTTATACGTCTCCATAGCAGAGATCACTAGGGTGAGCTCCTGGGCATTAAAATTGAGGTTTATCCTCTCTTTGGGGGGAACGGGAGCAGCCATCATACAGCAAAAGTAACTTCCCTGGGGTGGGGGAAACCAGATATACTTTTGCGCCGGAAAGGCGCATCTACGGCCGCTTTTATACCCGCAACGGAACACATTGCACTGGCGTTCCCATGAAGTAGTGCCGACGGAAGTTGTGAGCATACGCACAGGGGAGCAAGGGGAGCCCTCCCTTACTGCGCATGCTCCGTGGATGATGCGATGAACGTAAGTCACTGCGCTGGGCTCCGCTCATCATTTACATATGATCACACCCACTTCCACTTGCGTTGGGTTGCGCCAGCGCTTTTTCGTTACTCCGCCGCAAAGTAACGAACATGCGCTTGGTGAATACTGGACTTTACTCACTATTTCGCGTCAGCGTAACGTATATGCGTTGCGCTACGCCGGATAAAATATGCGCGCATTTACATGAATCTGGCCCTATAACTTGTGAAAACCAATCAATAAATGCTTATTGCAATTTTTTACCAAAAATATGTTACCAAGAATACGTATCAGCCTAAACTGAGGAAAAATATTTTTTTTATATATTTTTTTGGGGGATATTTATTATAGCAATAAGTTAAAAATATTGTTTTTTTTCCTAAATTGTTGCTCTGTTTTTGTTTATAGCGCAAAAAAATAAAAACCATAGAGGTGATCAAATACCACTAAAAGAAAGCTCTATTTGTGTGAACAAAAGGACATCAGTTTTGTTTGGGAGCCATGTTGCGCGACCCTGCAATTGTCAGTTAAAGCAAAGCAGTGCCGAACCGCAAAACGTGGCCCAGTCATTTGGCAGCCAAATACTCCTGGGCTGAAGTGGTTGAAGCTGATTAGGGTGTTTTAGACTTCAGTGTTTGTATGGACTGAAAGGAATTTTATTTGAAAATAACAAACGGAAATGTGCGGTATGCTACTTATTTGCTATATACATATTGCAGATTTGTTTTCATTTAGGACCCATAAGGTAAACAAATTGAATAAAATAAGAAAGAGAAGTGGTCACATTTGGGGTTATGTAGGAAACTGAATATTCAATCTTAATTGTATAGTGCTACTGAAGCCATTGAATTGTTTTGTGAATTCTCTGCACAACTGAAGATGACACACCTTACCCACCCAGCACTTATTGACATCTTGAGGTATTTTAAACAATTTATTAGGCCAAGTGTAGCCTAAAAGAAGAAAGGATTAGCAATGTACTTATACGAACAATCAACCAAATTACTATGAGAGATTTTGTTAGATGCCTGCAGTATTCTGACTCACAGTAATTGACAGAACTGAACTGCATTTACCTAGCAATAGTTTATAAAGACAGTTCTATCTTGTTATAACAATCCCAGTTTTATCCCACTGGCCAGTGATTGATAAAAAAAAGGTTGGCCGGCAAAGTTGAGGCCCTAAAGAAAGTACAACAGTTCCCAGCAGACAACAAATGAACTTGTACAATGTTAGCCTCTTACCAGACTGAACTAAACACAACTGACACAAAGTAAATATACAAAAAGAGACATGCAAGTAAGCATACAGAGCCAATAATTTTTTACGATACATCCTTTGTGGATCCATGTCATGGTATGTTATATTATGTCCATTATTTTTCTCATAAATAGATGTGTACTTAAGTAGTAGAAAATAGCTGGATTACTTGTCTTTTGCTTTACCTTAGTGAGGTCCAGTGGCGGTGCGTCCATAGAGGGCACAGGAGCGCCACCCCCTCTCCCCTGCACCCACTCACTCAACAATACATAGATTCATGCATTGCATGAATCTATGTATTGTCGCCGCTGTTGCCCACTATTCAGGTGGCCGGCCCCCTGTTGAGCGCCGGCCATCTGAATTACAGCAGTTGGTTGGTTTTGAAAGTGTCCATCAGAGCCAGCGGCTCTGATAGGCTTCACGATTACAGCCTGTGGGCTCTAATAGGCTTCCAAATAGTCAACCAGGGGACGCACAGGGTGTGCGTTCCCTGGTTAACACTGACATGCGTCTCAGCAAATCAGGTTCACCGGATCTGGTTACAGGTAACCTGATTGGCTGAAGCGACATCGAGGGCAGGAGAAGACACAGAGGGACCGTGGAGGAGGATGGCTGACCCGAGGAAAGGTAAGTGCTGGCGGGGGGGGGGGGGGGGGGGGTAAACTGGCGGTATTTTGGAGAAATCGGGCGGCATTTTACAGGGGGCAAACTGGAGGCAATCTATGGCATAGTGTCGACAATTGATGGGCACAGTGGTCACTAGGGATGAGCTCCGCTTTCGATTCGAACGTTTGTTCAACTCGAACATTGTCCGATCATACGTTCAATGAAATTCGAGCAAAACGGGTTGTTCACTCGGCCAAATTCAAGTGATGTGCAACAGCCCATAATTCACTGCGGCAAATTGCGCTGATGATTGGCCAAGCATGTTGTATGTCCCGCATGCTTGGCCAATCACAGCGCGCAAAAAATGAAGAGCCATAATTGGCCGAAGCCTGGCTGGCTTTGGCCAATTATGGCTCAGGGCTTTTGCGTTTGCTGACACCAGTGATGGGGTTAATAATGCGTTTGCTGACACCAGTGATGGGGTTAATAATGCGTTTGCTGACACCAGTTCTAGTGGTTTTTTGATGTGTTTGCTGACACCAGTGATTGGGTTAATAATGTGTTTGCTGACACCAGTGATGGGGTTAATAATGCGTTTGCTGACACCAGTGATGGGGTTAATAATGCGTTTGCTGACACCAGTTCTGGCGGATTTTTGATGTGTTTGCTGACACCAGTGATGGGGTTAATAATGCGTTTGACACCAGTGGTGGGGTTAATAATGCGTTTGCTGACACCAGTAATAGGGTTAATAATGCATTTGACACCAGTGATGGGGTTAATAATGTGTTTGCTGACACCAGTGATGGGGTTAATAATGCGTTTGCTGACCCCAGTGATGGGGTTAATAATGCGTTTGCTGACACCAGTGATGGGGTTAATAATGCGTTTGCTGACACCAGTTCTGGCGGATTTTTGATGCGTTTGCTGACACCAGTGATGGGGTTAATAATGCGTTTGCTGACACCAGTGATGGGGTTAATAATGCGTTTGCTGACACCAGTAATGGGGTTAATAATGCGTTTGCTGACACCAGTGATAGGGTTAATAATGCGTTTGCTGACACCAGTAATGGGGTTAATAATGCGTTTGCTGACACCAGTAATGGGGTTAATAATGCATTTGCTGACACTTGTCATGTGGCCCTCAGGCACTTTGAGTTTGAGACCCCTGACCTAAACGCATTTGCTGTTACTGCACGTGTGCTGCTTAATAAGCAACTAAGCGCATTTGCTGTTACTGCAAAAATAGAGCGACATTTTTGAAAAAAATCAATATTTTTTACTTTTTATTATAAGAAAAATCAAATAAACTAAATTTTAGTCAAACATTTAGGCCAAAATGTATTTAGCCATATGTCTTTAGTAAAAAAATCGCAAAAAAAAAAATTAGCTACCTAGCGGGAACAGCGACACTAATACAGCGATCAGAAAAATGATCGCTTAGTGATGCTGGCAATAGGGAGTGAAAGGGTTAACTAGGGCGGTGATCAAGGGGCTAAAACATTATTAGGGGGGGTACGGGGGCTACCCTAAACCTAACACTAAATGACTGTCACACTGACACTAAATACAGTATTCATACATGTATGATTACTGCATTCAGTGACACTGTGACAGTAGGGAGGGCGATCGCAAGGAGTTAATGTGCCTATGTGTAGTGTGTGTCAGTGTAGTGTTGTGCAGACTTACTGTGCGATGTGATCTCTCCTCAGCGGTGGTTGAAAAAAACGCTGAGTGGAGAGATCACATCACTTCCCCCTTCCCGTGTTTACACAGGAGGAGGAAGTGCACTGCAGGGGGAGCGCGCACATTGGCTGGGAGCGATCCGGAGGGGGCGGACAATAACGAACAATCCCGGATCGCTCGTACAGCCGCGGGGACCGCCGCATGTACCGGGGGGTCCCGATCGGACCCCCGTCCCACCTCAAGGCACCAACGTATATATACGTTGATGTGCCTGTCGGTGCCATTCTGCCGACGTAAATGTACATGCGGCGGTCCATAAGGTTAGTAGCAATTAAACACATTTGCTGTTACTGCACGTGTGCTGTTTAATAGCACCTAAACGCAGTTGCTGCTACTGCACATTTGCTGTTTAATATCACCTAAACGCAGTTGCTGTTACTGCACGTGTGCTGTTTAATATCACCTAAACGCATTTGATGTTACTGCACGTTTGCTGTTAATAGCACCTAACCACATTTGCGGTTACTGCATGTGTGCTGTTTAATAGCACCTAAACATCCTTTGTGTTACTGCACTTGTGCTGTTTATTAGCACCTAAACGTACTTTTTGTTACTGCACTTCTGCTGTTTATTTGCACCTAAACGTAGTTGGTGTTACTGCACTTGTGCTGTTTATTTGTACCTAAACGTACTTGGTGTTACTGCACTTGTGCTGTTAAGTTGCACCTAAACGTCCTTTGTGTTACTGCACTTGTGCTGTTTATTAACACCTAAACGTAGCTGTGTTACTGCACTTGTGCTGTATATTTTTCGCTTAAACCTACTTGGAGTTTACTGCACTTGTCCTCTCCAGTTTATACCTAAAGGTACGAGGTGTGTGTACTGATTTTGTCCTGTGCAGGCCATTAAAATGTCTGGAAGGACAACAAAGAGAGGCAGAGAGTCACGAGGGCAAGCAGGCTCTGCATCTAGAGGCAAGGCTGGTGGTGGACACGGTGCATCCTCTTCAGCACGTGGCCGCACGTCCTTCTTTTCGGGATCTGGCCGTGTTGAGCCTCAATTAGTAGAGTGGATGACCAAGCCCTCCTCATCCTCCTCATCCTCTGTCACCCAGGCTGAGCTTAGTTTGTCTGGCAAAGCAGCTGTCCTCTTCCCTCTGCACAATGGCATCACACAATCCTTCCCTAGTCCCACCATGTCCTCCTGAGGAGTCCCCCGAACTGTTTCAACACAGTGTTGGGTACATGCTGCATGAAGATGCGCAGCATTTTGAAGGCTCTGATGATGCAACACAGATAGAGGAAGGCATTGATGTGAGCCCAGAGAGAGGGGATGCCCAAGAGGGACAGCAATCTGGCAGTGATGTTCCCCCAGCTGGAGCATACTGCCAGGTTTTTCGACAGTGATGAGGGGGGAGGGCATGATGAGGTCACTGACTCTACGTGGGTGCCTGATAGGAGAGAGGAGAAGGAACAGGATGAGGAGGAGGACGACGAGGCACAGGCACATCTCCAAAGAGGCAGGATGCCCTTCAGGGGCAAGCTTAAGGGCAGCACACCAACTGCATTACATCGCAGAGCTACGCCTGTGCAGGGCACTGCTGTGTCTCAACGTTACTGCAAAAGTTCTTTGGTGTGGGCCTTTTTTGAGACATGTGCATCAGATCGCACCGTTGCTATTTGCAACATATGTCTCAAGCGTACCTCGCCTGGCCAAAACATCACCCGCTGGGGCACCACATGCTGGACCAGACATATGTCGACCTGCCATGCAGTTCGTTGGCAAGCATACCAGAAAGACCCACACCAAAGAACAAAGTGGACCTCCCCTTGCCCCTTCATCAGCTGGGACCTCCAACCCCCCTAGACCCTCAGTCCTCTCTGAAGCCTGCACTGATGGGACTGAAGGTGTAGAAATAGGTGTGTCACAACCTAGTAGTATATGCGGGCAATCTACTGATAGTACCAGAAAAATTTCCCTGCCCCAGCTGCTGCAGTGCTGAAAGAAGTACTCTTCCAGCCATCCACATGCCCAGCGGTTGAATGCTAGCTTAGCGAAATTGCTAGCACTTCAACTGCTACCTTTTCAGTTGGTAGATTCTGCCCCCTTCCGTGAGTTTGTGGAATGTGCGGTACCTCAGTGGAAAGTTCCCAAATGCCACTTTTTCTCACGGAAGGCGATTCCGTCTCTCTACCGCCATGTGGAAGGCAATGTCCATGCCTCACTGGACAGGGCGGTCAGTGGTAAGGTGCATATTACCGCTAACTCAGGGTCCAGCAGGCATGGACAGGGACGTTACCTATCTTTCACGGCGCATTGGGTGACTCTGCTGGCAGCTGGGAAGGACGCAGGGCAAGGTACAGTAGTGTTGGAGGTTGTTCCACCACCACGCCTCCAAAACACTACTACTGGTTGTGACACACCTCTCTCCTCCACCCCCTCCTCTTCTTCCTCTGTGGCCTCTTCCTGTGCTGATGTCTCCTCGGAACCAGCCGTGCTCCGTAGGCGTACGAGGGGCTACACAGGAATGCAGGCCAAGAGATGCCATGCGGTGCTAGAGCTGGTGTGCTTGGGAGACAGGAGCCACACTGGGGCCGAGGTTCTGTCAGCTCTGCAGGGGCAGGCTCAGAGGTGGTTGATGCCACGCCAGCTTAAGACTGGAATGGTGGTTAGCAACAGTGGCACCAACCTCCTCTCTGCCCTGCGACAGGGAAAACTGACCCATGTGCCCTGTTTTGCGCATTTGCTGAATTTGGTGGTGCAGTGGTTCTTGGGCAGGTACCCGGGCTTACAGGATGTCCTGAAGCAGGCCAGGAAAGTCTGTGTGCATTTCTGGAGGTCATATAATGCCACTGCTCGGCTGACAGACCTCCAAAGAGAATACAACCTGTCCAAGAACCATCTAATCTGTGACATTCCACCAGATGGAACTCTACATTGGCCATGCTGCAGCCGCTGCACACACAGCAGAGGGCCATCAATGAGTACCTGTGCCAATATGGCAGCAGAACTGGGTCAGGAGAGCTTGTTTTTTTTCCCCACGCCACCGGGCCTTGATCAGGGATGCATGCACTGTCCTGTTACCATTTGAGGAGGCCACAAGGATGGTGAGCAGTGACAGTGCATGCATCAGTGAGACTGTCCCTCTTATTCACATGTTGGAGCACACGCTACATGGAATAATGGACAGGGCCCTTGAGGCAGAACAGAGGGAGGAAGAGGAGGACTTCCTTACCTCTCAAGGCCCCCTTTATCCAGACAGTGGTCCTGCTTGCCCACCTAGCACACAGGAGGAGGAGGAGGAGGAGGAGGATGATTGTATCAGCAGCATGGAGGAGGAGCCTAGCACTCAGCATCAGCAGCAGCAGTCTTCAAGGGATCACTTACAGTCCCAAGGAACATTTACATGGCTGGGATGAGGTGGCTGCAGATCCTGTCGTCCTCAGTGACCCAGAGGACTGTGCCCCGAATGCCTCAGCAAACCTATGTTGCATGGCCTCCCTGATCCTGCAGAGCCTGCGTAAGGATCCTTGTGTTCGTGGTATCGAGGAGAGGGATCATTACTGGCTGGCAACTCTCCTTAATCCACGTTACAAGAGTAAGGTTGCAGAGCTTATCTTGCCATCGCAGAGGGAGCAGGAGATGAAACTTCTGCGGGAGGCCTTGCAGAAGGGTCTGTGCAACGCGGTCCCAGAACCTGGGGATTACCAAATCCTGGTCCTGGACAACGTCTTCCTAAAGCTTCGGTGAGTCACAGAAGATGCGGTGGAGAAGGTGGCCGTCTGACCGGTGCGTTCAGACAATTTTTTAGTCCACAGCCCCAAGGTCTGACCGGTTCCAGCAACCATCGCCAGCGTCTGGTTTACATGGTGCGGGAATACCTAGGGGCAAGATCTGACTTGGACACCTTCCCCACCAAAAATCCTCTGGCTTACTGGGTCTTAAGGATGGATCACTGGCCAGAGCTTGCACAGTACGCAATTGAGCTACTGGCTTGCCCTGCATCCAGTATTCTTTCACAATGCACATTCAGTGCTGCTGGAGGCTTTGTGACCGATCACAGGGTGCGCCTCTCCACTGACTCCGTCGATCGACTGACCTTCATCAAAATGAATCAGGCTTGGATCAACACCAGCTACCAAGCACCTGATGCAGATGTAACTGAATATTTTTTTTGAAATGTCAGATCCCTTTGAGACTGCCTATGCTGATGCAGAGTGACTGTCCTGTTATGCTGCTGATGGAATATCCTTTTCCTCCTCACTGATCTTGCTGATAGCTAGTAAGAACATTTTTGTTTCTGGGCTCTGCCACCAGTGCCTAAGGCCCAATTTTTCTGCCCCTGTTTAACAGGGGCCTCTAATAACAATTTGTTGCGCTCCAACTACAGTATCTGTGAGGGGTTGCAGTGTTGTGTTGTGCCTAAGGCCCAATTTTTCTTCCCCTGTTTAACAGGGGCGTTTAATAACAATTTTTGATTAAATACTTTGCATGTGGCTCTTTGTTGCGCTCCAATTACAGTATCTGTGAGGGGTTGCAGTGTTGTGTTGAATTTTTCTGCCCCTGTTTAACTGCACCGCCTGTATACTTCTGTTCAAAGTATATAGTGTGGCAGGCGCAGCACTATGAAGTGCCTCATGCGCTGTGGAATTAGAAGAATTGTGATATCTCTGACTTTTCAGTCCAACAAGACTGTCTATTACTCTGAAATTCCTCTAGTGCCGTTCTATGGAAGCAGTAGGTTTAAAGAGCACACCAAATGCTTAAAATAACTTCTTTATTAACTTCACTTCTCTTCATATATAATGCTGCTGACAGTCCATGTACAAAAACACGTGATGAATAAAGTATAACAAAATGGTGGTTCAAACATTCAATCTTGTCATTTAACATAAGATGGCGGATATATTTCTTTCTTCAGTATTTATACTCTCTCTCTCTCTTTCTCTCTCTCTCTCTCTCTCTCTCTCTCTCTCTCAGAGTAAGTTATCAAAGCATTCTCTGATTTCTCTGAAGGGTATAACTCTGTTGTTTGCAACTTGGTTTGCAGGGTTGCTTTTGCTGGGTTAGCTTAGTTGGGTTTGGTTTGTGAAATAGGTTGGGAGGTATGAGTTTGTTTGAAGGTATGGTGGAACTACAAATGAACACTATCAGATCAGTATACAGTTCTAACCACACTATTTACAATAAGAACATATATATAACTGTGTCACATACCTATTTTTATCCCCTGGCTTCCATAAAACAAGACTCTGGCCTTGTGTGTCTGCTCTGTGTCTCTGTCTCCATGTGGCTTTCTGTTTCTGTGTGGAATAATCTAGCAGCACATGTAGTATTAGGAACCTCCCAGACAGAAATGGATGCAAAGGAGGCTGTGATGGGTCAGGACTATGCATAATGTGAGATTAGCTGTGATTGGGCCAAGGCTTCTGATGAGTCACAAAAGCTTAACTCTATGCTTTCTGGCATGAATTAAACTGTGAATAACTTTGCTTTTGTCTCTCACATATAAACATGTGCACCACACTAGGTTCCCAGCAGGCTTAACTGTATATACTGTACATGTAGGTTATATTAGCTACCTAGGACAGGTTATAGCTGGCCAGCTACATATAGGGCCAAAGGGTCTTGTCAGGGCCGATCATCGCTATAGGCTCACTATGCAAGCCACTTAGGGCCCCGCAAAGCTGCAAAGGGCCCCCCAAATTACTAGAGGCCCTGCCTGGTGAGAAGTCATTTTCGCCCCCTCACCAGCTTCTAAACTCGCTGGCTGAGTCATTTACGACAGCAGAACACCCCCCCCCCCGCTTCTCAACTATCTTTAATGTGCCATGTAATTTTGCTTAGGGCCCCAGGGAGGTTAGGATTGGCACTGGGTCTTGTAATGACCTGGGGTGAGTGGTGGCGGGGAAACTCATGCTGTTTTTTTCAATGCAGGGACCAAACATTACATTAAAGCCGCAAGCAGTATTAAATGTATTTTTTCTTATAGTAATCTCATGTTGTGCAGGGACATTTCTAAACACGTGCCACTACTATAGACACTCAGCAGGTACGATATTTAAAGGAATTTTTCATTTTTTTTTTCACTTTAAGCATCATTAAAATCACTGCTCCAGAAAAAAACTACCGTTTTTAAAACCTTTTTTTCCATTTATAAATGTTCCCTGGGGCAAGACCCGGGTTCTCAAAGACGTTTTCCAACAATAACTTGAATATTGGGCTTTAAAATGAGCGCTTTTGAATTTGAACGTTCGTGTCCCATAGACTTCAAAGGGGTTCTAAATGTTCGCGCGAACGGTCGGTCTGTTTGAATGTTCTGGTGCAAACCGAACGCGGGGGTGTTTGGCTCATCCCTAGTGGTGACATACAATTGATGGGCACAGTGGCGACATACAATTGATGGCACAGTGGCAACAATTGATGGCACAGTGGCGACAATTGATGGCACAGTGGCGACAATTGATGGCACAGTGGCGACAATTGATGGCACAGTGGCGACAATTGATGGCATAGTGGCTGTGTTTAATGGCACAGTGGCTGTGTTTCATGGCACACAGGCGACAATTGATGGCACAGTGGTGACAATTGATGGCACAGCGGTGACAATTGATCCCACAGCAATGACAATTTATGGCACAGTGGCTGTGTTTGATGGCACAGTGGCGACAATTGATGGCAGAGTGGCTGCGTTTGATGACACAGCGGCAATATTTGATGGCACAGTGGTGACAATTAATGGCACAGTGGCAGCGTTTGATGGCACAGTGGCTGCATTTGATGGCACAGTGGCGACGATTGATGGGCACAGTGAGGCTGCAATTGATGTGTTTTTTTTCCGTTTGTTTGAGCACCAGCCGCCACTGGCAAGGTCTATACATAGTAGTGAGCGTATCTATGTGCAGCAATTGCTTGGTGAAAAAAATGGACACACATATTCATATTGCAGATTAATTTGCATTCAGGGTCCATAAGGTAAAAATGTGGTTAAATAAGAAAGAGAAGTGGTCACATTTGGGGTTGTGAAGGAAACTGAATAATCAATCTTAATTGTATAGTGCTACTCCCAGAGGAGCCACTGAATTTCTCTGCACACCTGAAGGTGACACACCTAGCCCATCCAACACTTATCGACATCTTGAGGTATTTCAAATAATTGATTAGACAAAGTGTAGCCTAAACATGTGCTTTACATGAGGGCAAATAGTACTGTTTCAATACAATTCAATACAGGAGGAATCAGAGAGCCCTGCTCATTATTAGAGCTTACAATCTATATACTGTAGCCTCATACTGGTATAAATATACTATTTTGCACTTCATTTTTCTGTATACTGGTTCATGAAGTGCCAAGTTACTCAGATGCCATGTTGCCACAGTCTATAAATAATTTCCCATATTACTTGTTATACCTTGTGGCTATAAAGCATGTCACCATGGTACCATGTACAATATTGTCAAGTTGTGTTTGCATATATTATAATAGTGAAAAGCTTTATTGTGATATATTATGTTAGTGAGGCACGAGATTCTCTTATACCATGATGCTGAGGTGCCATTTTATCACCGACAACGTGTCATATTCCAATAAATTGTTACTGAGGTGCTAGGTTACCATATACCACATTATTGAGGTTCCATGTAAAACAGGTGCCTTTTGCTCATATGCTTTGCTACTGAGGTGCCATGCTGATTTACACTGTTATTAAGGTTCCATGTTGCAGAACAAAATGTTACTGATTAGCATTCTTAAAAAAGGTGCCATGTGTATATACACTATATTACCAAAAGTGCAGGTCAGTCAATTTCCTCCACCCCAAACTCGCTCATCCATGTCTTTATGGACTTTGCTGTGTGCAATGGTCCAAATCATTTGGTGGAAGCGGATTATGGTGTGGGGTTGTTTTTCAGGGGTTGGGATTGTCTTAAGACATTTCAGACAATTTAATGCTTTCAACTTGGTGGGAACAGTTTGGGGATGGCTTGTTTCGGTTCCAACATAACTGCGCACAAGTGCACAAAGCAATGTCCATAAAGACATGGCTGAGCAAGCTTGGGGTGGAGCAACTTGACTGGCTTGCACTAGTCCTAGGCTTAACCCAATAGAACACCTTTGGGATGAATAAGAATGGAGACATTCCCATACACAAACTCCTAAACCTTGTGGAAAGCCTTCCTAGAAGAGTTGGAGCTGTTATAGCTGCAAAAAATGGGGCCAACTCAATATTTAACCCTACAGGCTAAGACTAGGATGCCATTAAAGTTCATGTGCATGTAAAGGCAGGTGTCCCAATACTTTTGGTAATATAGTGTTTCATATACTATATTACTGAGGTGTCATGCTGACATACACCAGAGGTGTAACTAGCATTGGTTCCTGCATCTCTTGCTCAATTTAGAACAGATGCATGTGCGCAATGACTGTGATCTGCCTATGATCCGTACAAATGTGATTGTTGTGAAACACATTTCCTTTCCTCTTTCTTTGCCAGTGCTTCTCTCTTCTTCACAGCGATCCTATGAGTAACATCACTCCCACTAATCACCAACGAAAGAGGGGCACACTGATCACCACTGAGCAGCAAGGGGGTACACAGGGTGCATATTGACCATAAAGGGGGTGCACTGCCCATCAATATAAGAGGGGCACAGACAGACGTGACCACCAATGTAATGGGGCAACGACACTAAACATCAATGTAAGTGGAGACAGACACAGACTACCACTGTAAGTGGGCACAGGCAGTGACCACCAATGTAAGGGCAAACACAATATTCCCCACACGCACATTTACGATAATCGGCTGTTTAGTGATGCTGGGTGCTGTAATGACCGTAGGCTGGAAATCATGGATACTCAAAGTGAAGAAGCGTCATCAGCACACTAAAGATTCTTTGAAAGGATCCAAAGCTTTATTCTGTGGTCACATATTAAATATACAGCAACGATTCAGAGCCACACAGGGCAGGGCCAAAACTGGGGAGGTCAGGGCTGAAACTGGGGGGGTGCCCTGGGCTCGGCATTGAGAGGGGTGCTGCAGCTGGTACTGATCCTCCTGCAGCAGCTGAAAAGACCCTTCTCCTCCTCTACCGCCCGCAAGCACATTCAGCTGCTGCAGGAGGAAAATACAGGGATCGGTATGTACCTCTAAAAGCCGACCCAGCTGCCACTCCTTGTCTGGCCCCTTCTTTAGCTGATGCCCCCCTCCGCTTCTCTACCCACCTTTCTTTGTTCTTCCTGCAGCGCTCACCTCTCCCTGGCTAGTTGTACAGTGCATACTGAATAATGACAATATCCTCAGCATGGAGAAGCTCATCATACGATCCGGAAGACAGCTACACAAAGTTATAACATAACCTTCACCGACACTCATTCTCCTGGACTTTCCTTCCCCCACTCTCCATCTAGATTCCCTGCGGCAGCAGACAGGAAGAGAGCGGGGAAAGGAAAGACCTGGAGAATGAGTGTCAGGGAAGGTTATGTTATAACTTTGTGTAGCTGTCTTCCGGATCGTATGATGAGCTTCTCCGTGCTGAGGATATTGTCATAGAAGGGGACCAGAGCAGCAAGGGAGAACTAGAGTAGTTTGGGGGGAACAGAAAAACACAGGGGGCGCAGAAGTACACGGGGCAGAGGAGCATGGGGGGACCAGAGGAGTTTGGGCGGACTAGAGGGGAAGGGGACAGACATTCTATTGTATCAGCTGCTCTGCTTGCATTATCTCTTTCACGAGGGCAGGCGGACTTTGTCACAAGGTCTGCCTGCTCAGCATAGGATCTCTCCAATAATCACTGCGGAGCAAGCAGATGACAGGTTTGTGTCCACTCCACCTATGCAGAGCAGACACAGCCCACTTTCCTCTATGGGCAGTCGGATGTAAACGGACCGCCTGTCCGTTTATAGACAACTATCATCCGATCCACCAGACGGATGGGGAACAGATTCCCTATCTGTCTATTTTTAGAGGATAGGATTGGTTTGGATGTCGGCGGGTATCAATGGACACGTGTCCATTTACACGTGATGCTCCATAGAGGGCAGTGGAAGGTCCGCCTAAAAAAACGATCACTCCATCTGTGTGACAAGGGCCTTACACTGACAAATTGCTGAATGCTGGAGAAGCCGCTATCCATAGGCATATAAGTGGTGCCTCCCTGCAACACTGGACAGGAGGGTTGGCATTTACTAGAACCAATTACAGTGCAGAAAATAAGTATTTGAACACCCTGCTATTTTGCAAGTTCTCCCACTTGGAAATCATGGAGGGGTTTGAAATTGTCATCGTAGGTGCATGTCCACTGTGAGAGACATAATCAAAAAGAAAAATTCCAGAAATCACAATTTATGAATTTTTAACTATTTATTTGTATGATACAGCTGCAAAGAAGTATTTGAACACCTGTCTATCAGCTAGAATTCTGACCCTCAAAGACCTGTTAGTCTGCCTTTAAAATGTCCACCTCCACTCCATTTATTATCCTAAATTAGATGCACCTGTTTGAGGTCATTAGCTGCATAAAGACACCTGTCCACCCCATACAATCAGTAAGAATCCAACTACTAACATGGCCAAGACCAAAAAGCTGTCCAACGACACGAGAGACAAAATTGTACACCTCCACAAGGCTGGAAAGGGCTACGGGGAAATTGCCAAGCAGCTTGGTGAAAAAAGGTCCACTGTTGGAGCAATTATTAGAAAATGGAAGAAGCTAAACATGACTGTCAATCTCCCTCGGACTGGGGCTCCATGCAAAATCTCACCTCGTGGGGTCTCAATGATCCTAAGAAAGGTGAGAAATCAGCCCAGGACTACACGGGAGGAGCTGGTCAATGACCTGAAAAGAGCTGGGATCACCGTTTCCAAGTTTACTGTTGGTAATACACTAAGACGTCATGGTTTAAAATCATGCA
Source organism: Rana kukunoris (assembly GCA_029574335.1). Taxonomy (NCBI): domain Eukaryota; kingdom Metazoa; phylum Chordata; class Amphibia; order Anura; family Ranidae; genus Rana; species Rana kukunoris. Next base: position 432,456,385 of record CM056050.1, read on the forward strand.
TGGCACGAAAGGTTCCCCTGCTTAAACCAGCACATGTCAAGGCCCGTCTTAAGTTTGCCAATGACCATTTGGATGATCCAGAGGAGTCATGGGAGAAAGTCATGTGGTCAGATGAGACCAAAATAGAACTTTTTGGTCATAATTCCACTAACCGTGTTTGGAGGAAGAAGAATGATGAGTACCTTTCCAAGAACACCATCCCTACTGTGAAGCATGGGGGTGGTAGCATCATGCTTTGGGGGTGTTTTTCTGCACATGGGACAGGGCGACTGCACTGTATTAAGGAGAGGATGACCGGGGCCATGTATTGCAAGATTTTGGGCAACAACCTCCTTCCCTCAGTTAGAGCTTTGAAGATGGGTCGAGGCTGGGTCTTCCAACATGACAATGACCCGAAGCACACAGCCAGGATAACCAAGGAGTGGCTCTGTAAGAAGCATATCAAGGTTCTGGCGTGGCCTAGCCAGTCTCCAGACCTAAACCCAATAGAGAATCTTTGGAGGGAGCTCAAACTCCGTGTTTCTCAGCGACAGACCAGAAACCTGACTGATCTAGAGAAGATCTGTGTGGAGGAGTGGGCCAAAATCCCTCCTCCAGTGTGTGCAAACCTGGTGAAAAACTACAAGAAACGTTTGACCTCTGTAATTGAAAACAAAGGCTACTGTACCAAATATTAACATTGATTTTCTCAGGTGTTCAAATACTTCTTTGCAGCTGTATCATACAAATAAATAGATTAAAAAATCATACATTGTGATTCCTGGATTTTTTTTTTGATTATGTCTCTCACAGTGGACATGCACCTACGATGACAATTTCAGACCCCTCCATGATTTCCAAGTGGGAGACCTTGCAAAATAGCAGGGTGTTCAAATACTTATTTTCTGCACTGTACCTATATTTCCTCCCTGCAGAAGCACTTTGTCTGGGTAAAGGGGGGGGGGGGGTGCATACTGATTCTTTGCCCTGGGTGAAAGAATGTATAGTTACCAGGGCTCCTTAGTCAGGCAAGTGGCAGGCAAGAGGGTACAGGTACTGACCACCAAAGAAAGGGCATATGTGTATATGTGTGCAATTTGTACTTCAAAAAGGGATGAGCTGTGGTTCAGTTGGAACCTAGGCTGGGAACCAAATTTTGTAAGTTTGCCTTTTTGGCCCCCTCTTCAGTGGGAGCCAAGCATCATATATCCACTTGCCCTCCATAAGATTTAACCAACCCCCCCCCCCCCCCCCCGTGCGCGCTCCTGAATAGGCGAGTTTTTGGGATACGGCACTGCATTACTTTACATGAAAATTGCACACTGTACTCAAATAAAAGGTATGTACTTTTTTCCCCCACAAATAGAGCTTTCTTTTGGTGGTATTTGATCACCTCTGGTTCCTATTTTTTGCGCTATAAACAAAAAAAGACAAACAATTAAAAAAAAAAAATTTTTTTTTACTTTCTGCTATAAAACATATCCAATTAAAAAAAAATTTCTTCATAAACTTTGGACAATATGGGCCGGATTCACAAAGTACTTACGCCGACGTATCTCCAGATATGCCGCGTAAGTCCAAAAATGCACCATCGTATCTGTGCGCCGTACCCACAAACTTAGATATGCCTAAAAACTGACTTCATCCCACCAACGTAACTTGCCTACGCCGGCGTAGAGTGGGCGCATATTTACGCTGGACGCATGTGGCTTTCCCATTGATTTTCTATTTATATATGCAAATGAGGGAGATAAGCCGATTTAAGCGGTTTGCATAAGTTTTACGTTCGGCGTAAAGTTATTCACCATAGGGTGCGCATGCGCAGGACATCCGGGAAGACGCACTGACCGGGAGCTCCGAGCCGCCCCAGCACAATGAGGCTCCCAGCTCAGCTAATACTAGCAGACCATAGCCGAGGACGGTCCTAACAGGTAGCGGGAGGTACGGAACACGTTCCTGGATGCCGGGTTCCGGCGACAAAAAAGGGGATTAACCGGCAGCTTGACTTCGGCCTAGCAGCCCCCTCAGCCTCCAAGATGGCGGCCGTGGCGACACAGCAGCCCAGGACACCATTGCGGACCCTTCGTCCCTGATCCAGCATGCTATTCCCCTGCTGGCAACTCCAGTGAGTACCGCTCCCCCTCAGTTAGCATCTCCGGCCTCCACTGAATTGCTCCTCAGTCGCACGATGGCAGACATTATGAATACCCCCATGCTGCAATCCCCCATGAGCCACGCTGGCTTCCAGATGCCCTCTCCCATCCCTCACCCCCCTCAGACTGACATGGCCCAAATCCTTAACTGCTTTTCAGACATGCTAGCTGCTGGTCTGACGTAAACTGCCACGCAGATTACATCCTCTATCAAGGCAGACCTGCAAAGCATAGGAGCCCGCATAGATGCCATTGAACAGGCTGTAGATAACACTGCAGCCCGCACCAACCAAAACACAAACTTCATACAGACGTTGCAGGACCAACTTGAAATTGCACTCACTAAAATCGATGGTTTGGAGAATCGTAGCAGGAGATATAACTTTCGCATTAGGGGAATCCCTGTGGAGCTCACTAATATTCCTGACCCTGTAAGACTTTTCATTAAGAATGTAATTCCCGACATCCCGGCCCACAGAGCTCTACAGCATCCCCGCCAAGATGGGCTCCCGAGGGATGTAGTGGTTAAGCCCCACTATTATAGTGTAAAAGAGGAAATTATGAGGAGATCCCGCAATCTCGACGACCTCACCATACAAGGGAACAAAATACAGATCTTTGCAGACATCTCCCCGACCACAATCCAGAAGAGGAGGTCCCTGAAGCCCCTTCTAGGGGTCCTTTTACAGAAATCCATCAAATACAGGTGGTCCTTCCCGTTTCGCCTCCAGTTTGATTACAAGGACAAGTCGTACGGCTTCAGGGATGGCGAACAGCTGTTGTTACGTCTTGGATTCATCACCCAAGAATTGCCCCCTCAGGAGTCTTCTCTTCGCCCAAGCTCTTCTAAGATGCCTCCTTCCAGCAGCCCCATCACTCCGCTGTGGAACAAACAGCAACCAAAGAGACACCAAGACTCTCGTCCCCCAAGATGAATTTGTATCCCTTATACATCTCTCTAGGATTACTGTACCTCCTCTCTGGTGTTTTTCCCCCGACTGTATAGTGCTGTTCACTATACCCACCAAGTTTTTGTCATTTACATCCTTTTTTCTCCCTCAGGGATTAAAGGATTGATTCCAAACTGTGCTTTACCCATCCTGTCCACTCTGCTCTTCCCCTGATGACTGCAGGAATATCTCCTTCTAAGTATTTTTCTTTTTGTATTTGATTTTTCCCCTTAAATGGGGGGGGGGGGGAGTAAAACATAAAGGTCAAAGGGGGGGGAAAAAGAAAAAAAAAAAGAGACTGAAGGGGAACCTTATTTTCTCTCTTATTTGTACTATTGCTTTGCAGTTCATTTTTGCTATCTGCTTTGGTTTGGATGCTGTCCCTCCCTCTGTTCCCAACCCTATGCTTCCCCCTCCCTCCCCCTTTTCGTACAGCACCAGGGTTTGCTAGAAATTGTTTCCTCTGTTTGCCCTATTGTATGTGTTCCAACCATATTAAGTAGGTACTGTTTTATTATGTTTAAATGTTGGCTCCCAAGCCTAGAGGTCTCCTACCTACAGTTATGCTATTTTACTGGGAGCCGATGTGGCGCTAAAACACAACTCTCCTTTCTAACCCGGTGCACTGCGCTATGTTGGAGAAGGAGATTCGGGAATATTTCGGGAATAACGACAAAGGCGATATTTCCCCCAGCTCTTTTTGGGGAGCCCACAAAGCAGTAGTGAGGGGGACAATTATTCAACTTTCGTCGCAGCTGAAGAGGAAACGAAAGGCGAACATAAAATTCTTAGCAAGAACCACAAACGGAATCCCTCTCACGCTTCCCTCGCCAAACTTGAATCCTCCAGGTTAGCGCTCAATTTGGCTCTCACTTCATCGGCGGACAAACATCTACAATGGTTAAATAGTAAACACTACATGCGGGCGAACAAGTTTGGCCCACAGCTGGCTGCCAAACTTACCCCCAAACTGCGGACATATACTCTTCCCAAGTCAGAGCCTTGAATGGTGCCCTGACCCAGAACCCTGGGAAGATACTTAAGGCTTTCCAATCGTTCTACTCCACCATGTACTCAACTGACATACAACCCTCCCATGCCAACCTTGACACTTTTCTACAGAATGTCCCACTCCCTAGACTCTCTCACTCCCACCGCACTATCCTAGACTCGCCATTTCAGGAAGCCAAAATGTGTGCAGTCATTAAAAATCTTAGGAAGGATTCGGCTCCAGGCCCTGACGGATTCTCAAACCATTACTATAAGACCTTTTCAGAGATTTTGTCTCCCTATCTGGCCCGGTTCTTCAATTCCCTATGCAAAGACTCCTCTCTCGACCCTTCAGCGAACCTAGCTTACATTTCAGTAACTCCCAAACCGGGTAAGGACCCTAGTGAAGTAAGCAATTGCAGACCGATCTCTTTGATTAATAACGACTTGAAGATAATGACGAAGATTTTAGCGAATAGATTAGCATCTTTTATTGGTTCGTATATCCACAAGGACCAAGTGGGGTTTATCCTAGGGAGGCAGGGAACGGAACAGATTCGTAGAGCAGTGGATGTTATTTCTCTTATGAGGTCAGGTTGGGAAGGCGGTCCCCCCCAGGAAGGATACTTGCTTTCCATTGACCTTCAAAAGGCGTTCGAAATGGTCGCGTGACCCTATCTTTTCGCCTTGCTCCAGAAATGGGGCTTTGGTCCCGATTTCATTAAAAGAGGCGCTTTACTTTCAACCCATAGCACAGGTTAGGCTCCATGGTCATCTTTCAGATCAATTCCCCATCAGGAAGGGTACGAGACAAGGCTGCCCCCTATCCCCCCTCCTGTTCGCGGTGGCAATTGAGACTTTGGCTATCGTGATCAGAAACCATCCAGACATCCAGGGAGTCCGCTGCGGCCAATCGACACACAAATGCGCCTTGTTCGCGGATGATGTCCTCCTCATTATTACATACCCCCTTACCTCGACCCCTAATGTGACCTATCTTCTCAAAGACTTTGGCAGTGTATCTGGCCTCACAGTTACATTTCTAAATCGGTGGCCCCCAATATCTCAACCCCTCCAGCCCAAGTAGATAGTTTGAAATGTCACTTTCCCTTCTCCTGGAATTCTATTTCCATACCTTACTTAGGCATTAACCTCACCTCACGAACTGAACTTCTCCACAAACATAATTACCCTCCCATGGTTAAAAAGCTTATGGAAGACCTACGCCAATGGTCCCTATATAAATTATCTTGGCTTGGACGCATAAACGCTGTCAAGATGACCCTTCTACCTAAAATTCTGTACCTTTTCCGTTCCCTACCCATACCAGTCATCAAAACATACATTAACATCCTCCACTCTGCTATCATTCGCTTCATTTGGGATAAAAAGGGACACCGTTTATCAAAGACCGCCCTTTTTAGACCCAGATTGAAAGGGGGTCTTGGATTACCTAATCTGTGGTGGTATTACCGAGCAGCCCAACTTAGCCAGTTTTCGATAATCTACTTGAAAGGGCCTAAACCGGACTGGGTTTCCATGGAAAGAGCAGCGACCCCAGGGTTCACCCTGGACTTCCTACTCTGGAGCAATCCCAAAAGACGACCCCCGATCTTAGCTCCTACACTATCTCATTCTATGACTTTATGTGACTCTTTACACAAACTGAAATCCCTGATATCTCACTGGCACCCACTGGCCCACATCTTCCACAACCCCCGGTTTCCCCCCGGGTTGGACATCATCGCCTTCAAATGATGGCTTGACAAAGGCCTATACAGAATTGGCCACTTTTTTAATTCAAATAGGCCCCTCACACTAGGCTATTGCACTTCCAGACTCAAAATGCCCCCTTCCGAGAAATTCCGGTTCTATCAGCTTTCCCACTTCCTAAATCAGATTAAGAAAACCAGCGTAGGCCCACCTTCAGTAAACCCCATATGAGCACTGGTGCTCCTCAGCCATGGACACAAGAAGGGGTATTTCTCTTATTTACTCAGCTTTAGCCGAGCCTTTAGAGAAAGCGTCTTATATGATGAGTTGGGACCGAGACCTTGCCCTTGATTGGACTATGGAATTGTGGCACTCTAATTTGGCTCATTCTTTTAAGGGCATTTTGAATGTCTCGTTGGCAGAAGCGAGTCTCAAGGTCATAACCTGCTGGTACTTAGTACCCACTCGCCTTGCAAAATTTTATCCACAATCCTCCTGTCTTTGTTTTAGGGGTTGTGGCCATACGGGCTCCCTCCTCCACATATTGTGGGAATGTCCTAGAATCTTCCACCTTATCCGGAAAATCACGGGAGTGGGGGTAGCTCGGGACCCTACTATCGCCTTACTTAACAATCCAATCCCTAAAATCTCCAAGAGTACGCAGGCTCTGATTCACTTCATCCTGCTGGGTGCCAAGATGACTATAACCAGGGCCTGGAAGTCCCCGTCAGTTTCCTTTCCAATGGCCAAAAGGAAAATATACTGGATAATGTCTAATGAGAAGATCTCCAACATTATTCTTGACACTATTGACAAATTTAAACTCATCTGGGAACCCTGAGCTTCATATGTTGGAGCCCCCCTCTGATGTTATTCTGATGCTAGCCAGGGACCTTTATTTTTTCTTCTTGTTCTCTTGCTCACGAATCCCCTGAGTTTCTGGCCTTCCGTGTATCTCCTTGTCTCCTTTCCTTTTCTTTCTTTTCCTTTTTTTCTGTCTCTCCTTTCTCTGCTGTTCTAATTCTTTTAGATAACCTGATCCAGCTATTGAGGCAGATTTGGACCACAGGGGTCCTTTAGTTGTCGATCCTTAGATACGGTTTAGTTATATACCTTATGTGTTGTGGGTCTTTCCTATGTCACTAGCTAGAACTAGGTGGGTTTGGAGTTTTCTCCTCTCTCCTGGCTCTCGAACTTATTTGACCCTTAAGCCTTTTCAGCTTCTGTTCCGAACCTTTGCTCTACAACTTTTAGCTTGCCTGTCCACATTTTAGGTGTTCTAGACAGAGCGCGCGTTGTTCTGGGGGTGGCCGAACCATACACCTCCTGCGCAGCTTGTGGCTGAACCATACACTTGCTGCCAAATGATATTTCATTGCCAGCTTCCCCAAATAATTTACACCCTGGTGAAAGTACTGGATTGACGGAGCTTTATTTTCATGTAGTACCATAGAGGTGTAACCAAGAGCACAATAATGGGTGTTATTGTGCTCTTGGTTACACCTCTATGGTACTACATGAAAATAAAGCTTTTTTTTATTATAAATAAGTGTTTTAATCTCATGTATTACATGTAGATTTTCAGAAAGCAAGCAGCAATTAAAGGCTACAATAAAATCCCCATTTTCCCCATAAATGGCCCCTCCTTCATTCTTTCATTTATAGAAGTAACGTCACCTGCCTGCCAAGTTGAAATTGCCTTCTAGTCTAACACCCTACCCTATGGCTTTTGTACTTATGGAAAGAATGCCAAACAGTTACTCTTTTTTTTTTCTTGCTCATTTCTACCTGCCAAAAGGGTTTGTTCTTTTCTTACAAGTAGACAAATCATTTTAAAAGAGGCAGATACAGCACTGTGGGCTGCAGCTGACATTTAAAAAAATATGGTTTATGAGCCTGGGGTCATTTTGAAATTGCTATTTAGAAAGGAGAAAAATAATAAATGATTAATGGCAGAAATGTACAAAATGCGATACCATACAATGTTTTCGAGGTCCCAAGAGTATAGCATGTGAAATATATTTGGAATTTAGGGGAATTTGTTTTAGGGAAACATTATTTCAACTACAACTGAGCAGGGTCAAGGGCAATTTACCAAGAAATATATTTAGTTTAGAAAAGTACACAATCATTTTCTTGGGGACCTTGCAAGTAGCAACCTGTTCATAAACATTGCTAGAAAAGCCATTTTTCTTTTATTTGCTCAAATTCATTCAAATAAAATGGGGGACCTTTATGAAAGCTATCTTTGTTATTGCGTTGAGGTACAGACTTAATATTTGTACATTGTGTGATAAATTAGCCACAAATAAAAATAACACACCGTATCTGTAGTTCTTATTATCTACTCTAAGCTCTGGAACAAGATGTGAGCTTAAATTAAATTACTTAATAAGTGCTCACAGTTTGGGCACAATCGAGAAAACAGGTTGAACATCACTATCTTGACCACATGGTCACACAAATAAAAGAATTGTCACTTTGGTCACAAAACAGACCGATGGGATAATGCTAAAAAAAATCTGCATGCAAAATGCACACATTTGACGTCAAATTTTGATTTAGTTTTAGTCATCTTTTGACTAAAATGCCATTTTAGTTTTAGTCATATTTTAATCATCTGAATTGTTTTAGTTATATTTTAGTTGAAAATCTCCCGTGCATTATAGTCAACTAAAATCTAATGGGTTTAGTCACATTGTAATGCATTATATAAGCATTTCTCTAGAATTACCAAACTTATTAGATACTCCTGGAGTAAAAATCTAATAACATGTTATTATTTATGGTATTAAGTTTGAACATGCACTACAGACACAGATTTAGGCCCGGTTCACACTGGTGTGACATGGGACCTGACTTGTGAGAGCACAAGTCACACGACATGTCAAATTCAATGTTTCCCTATGAGAGCAGTCTTAACTGATCCAACACAAGTCACTCCGACTTTAGAAATGGTTACTGCACTTAGCAGTTGTGATATATATCGTCTTAAATAAATAAAACCAAGTCTTGTAAACAAACAAAAATATTGCGTTTTGACATACAAAAGTGCAACTTTAACCACTTGAGACAACTTTAACCACACGAAAGACGTCCACAGCGTGGCTCTCAACTGCCGGGAGGACGTCCCTGGACGTCCTTCTATTTACATTCCTCGCCCAGTGCGTCACGTGATGCCGATGCGCGTGCCAGGTACCCGCGATCAGCAGTGACAGAGCAAGGATGTGGAGCACTGTGTGTAAACACAGAGCTCCACATCCTGTCAGGGAGAGAGGAGACCGATGCTGTGTCCCTTGTACATAGGGACACCGATCGGTCACCTCCCCCAGTCAGTCCCCTCCCCCACAGTAAGAATCACTCCCTGGGAATACATTTAACCCCTTCCTCGCCCCCTAGTGTTAACCCCTTCCCTGCCAGTCACATTTATACAGTAACCAGTGCATATTTATCACACTGTTCACTGTATAAATGTGAATTTTCCCAAAAAAGAGTCCGATATGTCCGCCGCAATATCGCAGGCCTGACAAAAAAAACACATAAATCTATCCCCTATTTTGTAGGCGCTATAACTTTTGCGCAAAGCAATCAATATACGCTTATTGTGATTTTTTTTACCAATAATATGTAGAAGAATACGTATCGGCCTAAAGTGAGGATTTTTTATTTTTTTTTTTAAATTGGGATATTATTATAACAAAAAGTAAACAATTATTGTGTTTTTTTCAACATTTTCTGTCTTTTTTTGTTTATAGGGCAAAAAAATAAAAACCCGCAGAGATGATCAAATACCACCAAAAGAAATCTCCATTTGTGGGAAAAAAATTATAAAAATATAATTTAGGTACAGTGTTACATGACTGCGCAATTGTCATTCAAAATGTGTCAGCGCTGAAAATTGGTCTGGGTGGGAAGGGGGTTTAAGTGCCCAGTAAGGAAGGGGTTAAAATATATTTAAAAAAAATCTGTAAAGACTATTGGCTGTAATCCCATCGCATATTACCAACATTAAATATTAAAAGAGAAGTATGGGAATCTGTTTTTTTCCCATAATCATACTTACCTAGGTGGATGCAGCATCAGACCAATGCTGCATCTGTCCCCAGCCGTCTCTTAACTGAGAACCGAGCGACCGAACATCGCTGATGGCTCGGTTCTCTCACCTCCCAAAGTGGAGAGATGCTGGCTGTAAGCCAGCATCTCTCCTGCTCTGCTCCTCCTCACTCATTGGAGCACTGAGCTGTGGAGGGGTGGGGAATAGCTGTCTCAGCGTCGTAGAGGCTCACTGAGAGATTGAGACAGCCATCAGTCCAGGCAGGATAACGCTCTGCCTCGAATGATCCTGGTGACGTCAGCGGAGAGCGGACATCAGACCGCTCTCTGCTGAAAATGGGTCACAGGAGTGCAAAACGAATTGCACTCCTGTAACCCATAGGAGAAGCCCAGCCTAAAAATACTTTTTCTTAATTTTCTTTTCTTGTAGCAGCTTAGTAGATTCCCCCTACTTATTCTTATGTGGTAGTGCAGTGTTAATTTTGACATAACATTTTGATTTAGTTATAGTCTCAGGGCCAGATTCTCAGCTGAGATACGACAGTGTATCTCAGATACACCGTCGTATCTCAGTTTTTTTCAATGGGGGTCTATACGTGTGATTCCTAGATTCAGTTAAGCATAGATACACTAAAGTTCCGACAGGTGTAAAACAATTACACCGTCGGATCGTAGATGTAATGACAACGCCGGCCGCTAGGTGGCCTTTTACGTTGTTTTCTCATTTGCCTATGCAAATGAGCCTAATACGCCGATTTCCAAACGTTTTTACGCGGCCCCGTCGTCCTTTTCGTCGTTTCCGTAAGGTTTTACCGGCGTAAAGATAAAGCAGGCCAAAGATGGCGCATTCTATGTTAAGTATGGACGCCGTGACTGCGGCAAATTTGAAAGTTTTTACGTCGTTTGCGTAACTCGTCCGTGAATGGGGATTTACGTCGATTACGTTCACGTCGAAAACACCGTCATAATTTGGAGCATGCACATTACGATTTTACTATGGCCGGCGCATGTGCAGTACGTTCGGCGCGGGGTCGCGCTTAATTTAAATACAAGCCGCCCCCTTCGATTTACGCGGGGATACGCCGGGCCATTTACACTACGCCGCCGCAAACTACGGAGCAAGTGCTTTGAGAATACATCACTTGCTCTAGTAAGTTGCGGTGGCGTAGTGTAAATGGCTTACGCTACGCCGGCACGGGATCTACGAGAATCTGGCCCATAGTCTTTTTGACTAAAATGCCATTTTAGTTTTAGCTTATTATATTTATATTGTAGTCGATTAAAATAGTGTTCATTTCATTGACCAAAATATTTGAATTGACTAAATTAACCCAGTTCTCTTTCAATGTTTATGAAAATGGCTTTTTGTTTTCAGTTAAACTGTTGCTTCTTATATTTTATAAACACTATAATGACAGATTTATTTTTTGTATGCGTTTTGCTTAATAAATGGATTACTGGAACCATGACCTGTGGTCTGATGAGACCAAGATAAACATATTTGGTTCAGATGGTGTCAAGCGTGGTGGCGGGCAACCAGGTGAGGAGTACAAAGACAAGTGTGTCTTGCCTACAGTCACGGTGGCCAAGACCATACAGCGATTTAACAAGACAGGTTCCACTCAGAACAGGCCTCGCCATGGTCAACCAAAGGAGTTGAGTGCTCATGCTCAGCATCATATGCAGAGCTTGTCTTTGAGAAATAGACGTATGAGTCCTGCTAGCATTGCTGCAGAGGTTGAAGGGGTGGAGGGGTTAGTCTGTCAGTGCTCAGACCATACACCGCACACTGCACCAAATTGGTCTGCATGGCTGTCCTCCCAGAAGAAAGCTTCTTCTAAAGATGATGCACAAGAAAGCCTGCAAACAGTTTGCTGAAGACAAGCAGACTAAGGACATGGATTACTGGAACCATGTCCTGTGGTCTTATGAGATAAACGTATTTGCTTCAGATGGTGTCAAGTGTGTGTGGCGGCAACCAGATGAGGAGTACAGAGACAAGTGTCTTGCCATCAGTCAAGCATAGTGGTGGGAGTCTCATGGTCTGGGGCTGCATGAGTGCTTCCAGCACTGGGGAGCTACAGTTCATTGAAAGGACTGTGAATGGCAACATGTACTGTGACATACAGAAGCAGAGCATGATTCCCTCCCTTCGGAGACTGGGCCGCAGAGCAGTATTCTAACATCATAGGGACCCCAAACGCACCTCCAAGATGACCACTGCCTTGCTAAAGGAGCTGAGGTAAAAGGTGATGGACTGGCCAAGTATGTCTCCAGACCTAAACCCTTTTGAGCATCTGTGGGGTATCCTCAAACAGAGGGTGGAAGAGTGCAAAGTCTCCAACATCCAGCAGCTCCGTGATGTTGTCATGGAGGAGTGGAAGAGGACTCCAGTGGCAGCCTGTGAAGCTCTGGTGAACTTTATGCCCAAGAGGGTTAAGGCAGTGCTGGAAAATAATGCTGACCACACAAAATATTTATACTTTGGACCCAATTTGTACATTTTCTCCTAGGAGTGTACTCACTTTTGTTGCCAGCGGTTTAGATATTAATGGCTGTGTGTTGAGCTATTTTGAGGGGAAAGCAAATGTACACTGTTATAGAAGCTGTACACTCACTAGTTTACATTGTAGAGAATCAATTAAGTGTCATCTGCATCAAATTAAGTGTCATCTGTTCAGTGTTGTCACATGAAAAGATATAATAAAATATTTACAAAAATGTGAGGGGTGTACTCACTTTTGTGAGATACTGTAAGTAAAATCAACAGAACTAATATGGGATCTTTCAACGTGGATATGCCAATGTCTGAGCCCACAAAGTCCAATTATGATTCTCTTGTTATCTAATTAACCTGTTGTAGTAGTGCTGCAAGAAAATACCCATCTGAGGAAAAGCTTAGGTTTAGAGTCCGAGCCATGTCACAGTAGTAATCCTATTTCTGTTGGCAAGTCAACTACAATATGATCACTAAAGAGAACACTCATCTGTTCTGGCAGTGTGGCTCTGGTGTCACCGCTTTGGCCAACAAGGGAGCAACATCATAAGAACAGACAAGTGTTCCCTCTCTTCTCCTAGTGATCTAGTAGCTGGCAAGTTCTCACAGGATCGATCACTAGTGTAACATGATCCTTGTGAGCTATGACTAAGCACTAAGGAAGTGTGGAACGTGTTAGCTGGTGATGCTGTTCCCCTCCATTTGTGTTTTCAGATACGTTTTTATGGACTTGCTAAAATAAGGGTGATTTTACTGGACGTGCAGCCAACCAAAATAATTTTTGCTCATAGGAATCTGTGACGCACCTGGCCTGTGTGTTAGTGTAGGGGGGGGGGGATGGGAGACTGACCTAGAACGGTGTTGACACACATCTATGATCCTTGGTTACTTTACCCCCTTATCAGTGCTCCTGGTCCTAGCTTAAAGGGGTAGTTCCCCCAAAAAACTTTTTTTTAACATTGATTGAGGCTCGTTTTGTCAAGGGGAATCGGGTGTTTTTTTATTTAGAAACAAAGCAGTACTTACCGTTTTAGAGATGCATCGTCTCCGACGCTTCCCGGTATGGTCTTCGGGTCTGGGCATTCCTATTTGATTGACAGGCTTCCGACGGTTGGATACATTGCGTCACGATTTTCCGAAAGTAGCCGAACGACGGTGCGCAGGCGCAGTATAGAGCCGCACCGGCGCTCGGCTTCTTTCGGCTACTAGTGACGCGATGTATGCAACCGTCGGAAGCCTGTCGGAAGCCTGTCAATCAAATAGGCACGCCCAGACCAGACGATCATACCCGGAAGCGACGGAGACGATGCATCTCTAAAACGGTAAGTACTGCTTTGTTTCTAAAAAAAAAAAACACCCGGTTTCCCCTTGACATAACGAGCCTCAATCAATGTTAAAAAAAGGTTTTTGGGGGAATTACCCCTTTAATGAAGAAGTCTTATGCCGCGTACACACGACCGAGAAAAATAAATTTTTTTAAATTGGTCATTAAAAATGATCATGTGTAGGCTTCAGAGCATTTTTCTCTACGTGAAAAATAGCCATTCAAAATTTAGAACATGCTCTATTTTTTTTCTCGTCGTTTTTCACGTCATGAAAAATGGTCGTGTGTAGGCTTTAACGACGGGGGAAAAAACACGCATGCTCAGAAACAGGTTATGAGAAGGGAAATTTGCATAATCAGCCAAAATGGTGTCACCAATTGAACGGAATTTCCCCTTTATAGTGCCGTTGTATGTGTCGTACGTCACCACGCTTTGCTCAAGCATTTTTTTTACACGATGGTGTGTATGTAAGGCAGGCTTGACAAGAATCACGGAGAGAAAAACAACGTTTTTTTTCCATGACATTAAAAATGGCCTTGTTTACGCGGCATGATACTTTGAAATATTGATTTCATTATTTGCTAAAGTTAAATACAGAGCAGTAACTCACAATAAGTTTCCCAATTAATTAACAAAAATAAACCTAAAATAGCTGTTTTATTATTTGTGTTGAACTATCTTAACATATAAAATAATATGCAATTTTTTTCACATGGACATTTGGGCTTTCTTCTGGGACACACACAGGTCCCAGAAGACAGCGCGCCCTATTCCCCAGAAGACAACGCGAGGAGGAGAAGTATGAAGACCACAGCCGAATAGGAAGTGGCAGATTTGGGCAATCTGCCTAGTAACTGCCATTCCTGGCAAGTATAAAAAAATATATATATTTTTTTCACATATTTTTCTCACATTTTTTGGAGCCTATTTATGTAATTATTTGTTTAGGGTGAAACTTCGCTTTAACTAATCATACTGTGGATTTGTTATGCCTGGTTGCTGAGTATTACCTGCTGTTTTGTAAAATATGTGTTATTATATATTATTATAGTTTTTACTGATCATGCTGTCGTGAATGCACAATACTCTAAAAATGCATCTAGACCTGTTTATGGCTTGTCAGAATTTAGGATTGTATTCACATATTCAATTATTATATTTTCTTTTAAATCTTATTGCACATATAATAGCTAAAAGCTGTTAGCACACAGCAAAAGCATGTCGAAATGCATTGTTCGCACATACCTTTAAGGGGATGGTGAGAGGAAACCCAACCCCAATATTTGCTAATATGTATGACCTATTTAGAACATACATACACTACTATTAAGTAACAATGAGCTAAGCTAAACTAAGCTAAAAGTTATGTTCACGTGAATCATGCACACATGAACAAAAATCTTAATTTTTTATCATCACTCTCTAAAGGGGAGCAATAAACGATATAACAGGTAGATAGCTGTGTGGGTGAAATCTGAAATTATAAGTACAATTTCCAGTAAAATCTAAAAGTTACAGAAAGATAGGGCTCCTCTACCAGGATCATATGTAAATAGGGTTATTGCATTTGTTTCACAAAATATTTATTAGGTTTTTCCAAAGAAGACATGAACTGGAAGCAATAGTACAATATAAGGGTACAAATGAAAAATCAAAGTAAGGCTTGCTTTGTATAAAACACAGTACACGAGCCAAGAACATCATGAAATATGCAGAGCAATATGGCTAGGACGAGATACATGTACAGGTCTAGAGCAGTGAACCACCCAGAAACACAAATGCTCTTCGCTTACTGTAAAAAGTGCCTTGCTTGGGGAATACAAAGCAAAAGGAGGGAAGGTCCCTCGACTCTTGCAACCACCAAGACAAGAGCCAGGGTGACATGAGCACAGAACCCAGTTTTCCTTGGATTAGTATGAAGAATTGCCATGGTTTAGTGGGGGTGGGGTGCAAGGTAGGGTTCTGATGTGAAGAGGGACCTGTGTGATTTGGGGGTTCTGTAATGCGGGGACTGTGTGATTTGGTAAGTTCAATCGCAATAATCCCAATGCAAACATTCCTGAAGTTGGCTGAAAATGTGAATGGGTACTGCAGCGACCAACTGACTAGAAACGGAACACACGAATGTATGTCACCTGCACATCAAGGGTCTTCAGAAAGGGTCCAAAACGTACATTATAGTTGCTATAGCGACGTTTCATAGCCTCGCAGGACCCCTTCATCAGGCATTTGTGATTTGAGGGGCTTTGGGATAGTGGCCAGTGTGACTGGGGAGCTCTGTAATGGGGGATGGGATGGAAGAGATGATCTGATGTGATGGGGGGACTCATGTACAGGGGACCTCTGATGTATGTGTACATTTACAATAAAGAGGGGCTCTGATGGGATGGGAGGGAGAGCTTTGACATAAAGGGATGACTCTAATGTGAAGGGGATACTTGTGATTAGGAGGCCTCTGATATGATCAGATGCCTCTGATGTGAGGGAGAACTATGATGTGATAGGGGGCTCTGATGTGATAAGGAGAAATTGACTGCGTTAGTGGGACCTCTAATGTGATGGGGGACCTCTGATGTTAAGGGGGGGGGGGGGGGGTTCGTTGTGAAGGTAATTGATGTTGATAAGTGAAGTTTACCATTTTTAGACTGAGGTGCCTTGAGATTTTGCATACTTTAAAAAGGTGTTGCAACTGAAAAACATTGAGAAATGCTGCCCTAACTTACTGTGATGCTTATCTGATTAAAAAAAGTACACATAGGTTGAAAAAGAGACTAGCCATCTAGTTCAACCAATAAAATAAAAACACACACACAGAGAAAATCTCCAAAAACACATTCCTATCCCACAGTTATTATTGCTATATAGAATTTATATAGTGCAATATAAAGGGAGAAAATACAGTTGCAATAAAAATACAAATACAAGTAGGGTTAGGAGGGCCCTGTTCAAAAGTGCTTACAATCAAAGAGTTGATTGTGTATACATTTTGGAGACAGAAAATACCAATCTATAGTTATTGTAGGTAGGTATCCTTATTAGTAATGTTTATATGGTAGAATGCTCAAGCTTCCTTAAAGAGATTGATATTGGTCAGGTAATTTAACCTATGCGAGACTTGAAGGATGTAGTATAGAATTTTTTTTTTGCATGGGGTTTACCCTATGTGAGACTTGAAGGATGTAGTATAGAATTTTTTTTTTTGCATGGGGTCCCCTTGACATTTATACCAGAACCTCATCAAGGATTGGGGTCTGGCATGTATGATTTTTTTCTGTGTGGGTTTTCCTTTTGTTGCATCGGGTCCCCTTGACATCCATACCAGACCCTCGTCAAGCATTGGGGTCTGGTATGTATGATTTTTTTCTCTGTGGGTTTCCCTATTAACAACTATACCAGAGGATAATAATATTATAGTAACAATATGAAAGAACACATGGATCACTTGTGGTGCTTCAAGTCAATTCCACTCAACTTGGGTCTGGAAGGTGTGTTTTTTATTCATTTATTTTTATTTTTTATAGTGAATATTTAAAGACAAGTTAGATGTTTATCATTCAGATATTGAATTTTTATATATACCTATAATTATTTTCTTTTGATGGCAAATTTTGTTCCTCATTGGCCAATTAATAAATTGAATGATTGGTGAGAATTCATATTTTTTTGGGGGTAGAAAGCCATTTAGGTCCCACATTAGACTTTTTTTGCGCTATATTATTATCTGAGATATACCGAGCAGATGAATAAGAAAAATATTGCTTTTTTTAGATGTGAATTTGATATATATGTATAAATCTCTTTTTGAAAGACTTCCTTTACATCAGTTTTTGTGTCACAATGAAATGTTGTCAAAAGCGATTATGTCAGTTTCATAGTAGGATAGCACACCCTTGTTAATTAACCAGTTATAATTTATGAGGTATGATAATAATTTGTTTAAATATTTACCAGTAGTCTGAAACGGACTTAAAGTACAACTAAAGGTAAAACTTTTTTTAGTTTTAGGATTATGGGACAGTTAGTGAAGGGATATTTCCCCAATGGGACACAGATGACAAAAAATAAACGGACGGGTTATGACTCTCTCTTACTCTATTTAAGAAAAAAAAAGCTTTGCCTATAGTTCTACATGAAAGCATTAATACTACTCACGCCCTTCTAACAGAAATATTTTCTCTTATTGTATCTTGCATTGTACAAAAATAGCAATTTTTCATTTTCTGACCACAAACACAAATTTACTTCAGTGGTATAGCTAGTATGCAACCAATAAAAGCCATTGTTTACTTAGTAAACCTCAATTCGGTTTGGTAAATGTCAAGTTCCCTAAGGTGTGGATAAAGAAATGTATTACAGTAACCCTTGGTTGTGTAGGAATATTTTACAAACAAACAATCTCTTATGCTTCTGTACGGTATGTGTTATAATGTGTTATAATCATAACACTGGGCTAGTTTTATGATTTGTATTGATTTATTTATTTACAAACCACGCCACCCAAAAGTGAGGCCGGTTTCCTTGGCAGAATCCATCAAGAAACTCGGTGGGAGAGCTTTTTTGCCGAGAAAATCGGTCGTATGTACGCTTTTCATCGAGGAAACTGTTGAGGAACTCGACGAGCAAAAAAGAGAGCAAGTTCTCTTTTTCCTCGACGGGAGTCCAAATTGGCTCGTCGTGTTCCTTGTCTGGCTGCTTTTCAACGAGAAACTTGAGCGTGTGTATCCTAAGAAACCTGTGCACCTTCGGTAAAAGTAGCGTTTGTAATGGAAATAGCACATTTGTCACACTGTAACAGACTGAAAAGTGAAAATGTCTCTTACCAAACTTTAACCTAACACGCAGTAACATGAGATTAGCAAAAGCAGCCCCAAGGGTTGTGCCAATGGAATCGAACTTCCCCTGCCATTGTATGTGTTGAAGTCACCGCGTTTGAGAACGAGGAGATTTGGTCTTTAACGTGTGTACGCAGAGACAGCTTGTCGAGTTCCTCGACAAGCCTAACAAGGAACTCGACGAGGAAAACGATGTGTCTGAAACGAAAAGTTCCTCGGACGTGTGTACGAGGCCTAACACTTTTGATATAAAGGGAGACTGAAGGTCTGGCTTCTATAAATGTCTTGGGTTCTTGGACAGAATTTTGGATCACCCCTGTAAAATTACCAACTTTGGGCCAGATTCAGATACACTTAATTTTGCGCTGCGTAATCGAAATACTCTAAGCTGCCGTATTTTACCAGGCTCTACATGGAATTCTGGTAGATTTTTGCCTGTACGCTACGGCGGCGTAGTCTATTTCTCGCCGCGTAATCGAAATACGCGATTAGGGGGCGTGAAGCATTTAAATTAAGCGCGTCCCCGCGGCGATCGAACTGCGCATGCTCCGTTCAGAAATTTCCCGCCGTGCATTGCGCGAAATCAGGTCGTTACGTCATTCGTTGTTTGAGTAGCGTCGTTTACGAACATTCCTATTCCCAGACGACTTACGTTAAAAATAATAAAAGATGTCGGAAAACGTAGAAATTCGACGCGGGAACGACGGCCATACTTAACATGGGCTGTCTAATATTAGACCAGCAAAAAGCTGGTGTAGTGTCACGCAAAAAAAGATGACTAAAGATGCCATAAGAGATTACGATTGAAGATCGTAATTTCTGGGATCGCCGGCAAAAGCTCATTAGCATACCCAGACGCGGAAAACGACGGGAACTCCACCCAGTGGCCGCAATTTTATTGCAGCATAGATCCGAAGATGTACAAACACGTAATCCAGTCGAATTGGAGCCCGCAGCCGTCTATTGAGGTCTGAGGTTTCCGACTAGCTAAAAAACAAGCGTAATTTGAAATTACTCCAGTCAAACACCAGTTAGACAGGAGTTACGGCTCTCTGAATCTGGCCCTTTGTTCCTGTTTACTTGAGAATTTTAGTGCAATTTCATTAAAATATTTTGCAGCGCAGTTTGTATACTAAACCAGTAGTAGACCTAAAGCTTGATTATAAATGTAGAAGTAGTGCTACTGAAAGACACAATCGCCTGGTGGCGCCTGACATCTTAGCTCTGCTGATATGCAGGCCCGGACTGGCCAACCGGGATACCGGGAAAAATCCAGGTGGGCCGGCTGCCTGGCTGCTCCTGGAGGCCGCTGTGAGGGCAGCGACGCCAGAAAGAAATATGGCTGCGGCCGGGCCGACCGACATGCAACTGCGCGTGCGCCCGCGGCTCAGAGGCATAGCAGTGACAGCATACGCAAGACCCGAAGCTAGCCGAGTGCTCGAGACAGCTCGTACAGGCTCGGCAAGCTTCGGAAATGCGGGCGCATGCGCAGTGACACAACGGCGCCGGGCGGGCGCCATTTTCAAAATGCGCGCCGCTGACTAAGGTGAGGTCTTCCTACATCCCCTCCCTGCCGGCAGCGTCTGAACTCCTCCCCCCCCCTCCGACCTCCTGACCGCCCATGCATCCTCTGACCTCCTGCCCCCCCCTCTGCAGCACCTGACCTCCTGCCCCCGCCCTGTTCCCCACTCCACAGCACCTGACCTCCTGCCCCCCCTGCAGCCTCTGACCTCCTGCCCTCCCCCTCTGCAGCCTATGACATGTCCCCTCTCCACAGCCTCTGACGTCCTGCCCCCCCTCTTCTGCAGCCTATGACCTCCTGTCCCCCCCTCTGCAGCCTATGACCTCCTGTCCCCCCCTCTGCAGCCTATGACCTCCTGTCCCCCCTCTGCAGCCTCTGACCTCCTGCCCCCCCTGCAGCCTCTGACCTCCTGCCCACCCTCTGCAGCCTATGACATGTCCCCTCTCCACAGCCTCTGACCTCCTGTCCCCTCCCCACAGCATATGACCTCCTATCCCCCCCTCTGCAGCCTATGACCTGTCCCCTCCCCACAGCCTCTGACCTCCTGTTCCCCCTCTGCAGCCTCTGACCTCATGTTCCCCCCTCCACAGCATCTGACCTCCTGCCCCCCCTGCAGCCTCTGACCTCCTGTCCCCCCCCTCTGCAGCCTTTGACCTGTCCCCTCCCCACAGCCTCTGACCTCCTGTCCCCCCTCTGCAGCCTCTGACCTCCTGTTTTCCCCCCTCCACAGCATCTGACCTCCTGCCCCCCCTCTGCAGCACCTGACCTCCTGCCCCGCCCTGTTCCCCACTCCACAGCACCTGACCTCCTGCCCCCCCTGCAGCCTCTGACCTCCTGCCCCCCCTCTGCAGCCTATGACATGTCCCCTCTCCACAGCCTCTGACCTCCTGTCCCCTCCCCACAGCATATGACCTCCTATCCCCCCCTCTGCAGCCTATGACCTGTCCCCTCCCCACAGCCTCTGACCTCCTGTCCCCCCTCTGCAGCCTCTGACCTCCTGTTTTCCCCCCTCCACAGCATCTGACCTCCTGCCCCCCCCTCTGCAGCATCTGACCTCCTGCCCCCGCCCTGTTCCCCACTCCACAGCACCTGACCTCCTGCCCCCCCTGCAGCCTCTGACCTCCTGCCCCCCCTCTGCAGCCTATGACATGTCCCCTCTCCACAGCCTCTGACCTCCTGTCCCCTCCCCACAGCATATGACCTCCTATCCCCCCCTCTGCAGCCTATGACCTGTCCCCTCCCCACAGCCTCTGACCTCCTGTTCCCCCTCTGCAGCCTCTGACCTCATGTTCCCCCCTCCACAGCATCTGACCTCCTGCCCCCCCTGCAGCCTCTGACCTCCTGTCCCCCCCTCTGCAGCCTTTGACCTGTCCCCTCCCCACAGACTCTGACCTCCTGTCCCCCCTCTGCAGCCTCTGACCTCCTGTTTTCCCCCCTCCACAGCATCTGACCTCCTGCCCCCCCTCTGCAGCACCTGACCTCCTGCCCCCGCCCTGTTCCCCACTCCACAGCACCTGACCTTCTGCCCCCCCTGCAGCCTCTGACCTCCTGCCCCCCCTCTGCAGCCTATGACATGTCCCCTCTCCACAGCCTCTGACCTCCTGTCCCCTCCCCACAGCATCTGACCTCCTATCCCCCCCTCTGCAGCACATGACCTGTCCCCTCCCCACAGCCTCTGACCTCCTGCTCCCCCTCTGCAGCCTCTGACCTCCTGTTCCCCCCTCCGCAGCATCTGACCTCCTGCCCCCCCTGTTGCCTCTGACCACCTGTCCCCCCCCTCTGCAGCCTCTGACCTCTTGTTCCTCCTCTGCAGCATCTGACCCCCTGCAGCCTATGACCTGTCCCCTCCCCATAGCCTCTGACCTCCTGTTCCCCCTCTGCAGCCTCTGACCTCCTGTTCCCCCTCTGCAGCCTCTGACCTCCTGTTCCCCCTTTGCAGCCTCTGACCTCCTGTTCCCCCCTCCACAGCCTCTGACGTCCTGCCCCCCCTCCTCTGCAGCCTCTGACCTCCTGTCCCCCCTCTGCAGCCTATGAACTGTCCCCTCCACACAGCCTCTGACCACCTGCTCCCCCTCTGCAGCCTCTGACCTCCTGTCCCCTCCTCTGCAGCTTTTGATTTCCCCTGTACTATCCGCAGCCTCTGACCATCTCTTGTCTTATATCAGATCTGAAGCAGAGTCGAGAGTGGGAGTGCTGCCAGGATGCGGGTTCATGGGAAAAGTCAGACATGTATTGACTGGAGAGGAAACTATGGGACCAAGCTGGAGCCGAGTGACTGAGCCACGCATGGTGCACCCGAAAGGAGGTCAGTGACAGCACCGCCAGGCCAGTCTGAGGGGGGGGGGGGGGGGTGTCAATACAAGATTGTAAGGGGGCACTGATCTAAAGGTTCCCCCCTTATATCAGTAAACCCCCTTACCTTAGTGTTCCCTTTCTGCGTTAGGTGGTCTCTGGTCACTCTGATGTAAAGGGGAATGCAGTGGACTCTGATATAAGTGTGGTCTCTGGTCACACGTGCCCACCTTTATATCAGAGTTCGACCCCTTTCACACTGAGACGCTTTGCAGGTGCTATAACACTAAAGATAGCGCCTGCAAAGTGCCCTGAAAGAGCCGCTCCTGCCCATTGAAATAAATAGGCACCGCAGCTATACTGCCGGCAAAGCGCATGATGTTGGGCTGGTATAATGCTATGGGGCTGGTAGGAAATAATTTCCAGGGCTGGTTTTTATTCCCAGTCCGGCCCTGCTGATATGTGTCTTTACTTTGGCATCAAAGTCTCCTTTAAGTGTCCCTGGTATATCTGTATCAGATAGCCTCACATTGGGGCATGGGGGGATGTAAAGAGGGATGCTCGATAGTGTAGTATTTAAAACATTTATTGGAGTCAGCAGCAATAATGAAAACAGGTACTCACAATGTGAAGTATCAGACAGCATTGCCTTATCTGACAAGGCAGGAGACCTATTTTTTTTCTTTGTTACATTTTGGTAACAGCTTCATGTCCTGTCTTTTCCATAGCCTGTGATTGGACAGTGAAAGGTAAAGCATTGCAAGGGGCTTCTTGTTACTTTTTTTTTGTCTTCTATATGTATCTGCAATTCTGCATTAAACAAGTCAGTAGTGACAGCTTCCATATTTATATCCTTGCAGGTTCACCATGACAGCAAAAACAACTCTTTCTGTTAAAGGACTAGAAGAATAAGGATAACACAGCCAAACCATTCAACACAATAGTATTTTTTTTTAAATCTGATGTTGTAAAGCAACAGGGGGCAGTGTCATTCTTCCACAGCTATTTTATAACCAGGCCTTATTTTTTGTATCTGCATATTACCATAATGCCTGTTTTTGCCTCACTGTATTAGGTTTATGAGTTGAAGTTGTCTACACGTGAACTGAAGAATCGTGTGAATCATATACATTTTTGTCTACGCAAGTCATGCTGAAGAATGAGATCTGAAATATGTAAAATGCCAAAACCCACTCTTTTTAGCAATTTTTAAATCACCCTGACAGGGGCGAGGCACGAGTGCCAAAAGTAAATAGGAAACTCATATTTCATTAGCACATTTTTGTCTACATATTAACCACTTAAGCCCCGGACCATTATGCTGGTCAAAGACCAGGCCACTTTTTGCCATTCGGCACTGTGTTGCTTTAACTGCTTTTTGCTTTCTTTTGGTGGTATTTTATCACCTATATGGTTTTTATTTTTTTGCGTTATAAACAAAAATAGAGCGACCATTTCGAAAAATATGCAATATTGTTTACTTTTTGATATAATAAATATCCCCAAAAATATATATAAAAAAACATTTTCTACATATTTTTGGTAAAAAAATCGCAATAAGCTGATGACCATTCCCGATAACAGGGAACAGCCATCAGTGACAGTGTCACTAGGCAGAATAGGGGAATTCCTTGTTTACAAAGGCATCCCCTGGTTCTGCCTTTGCAATCCGAAATCACGGGCCGCCCGAGAACATCGAGTTCCCGGGACCCGCGAACATGCTCACGAGGCACGCGGCTGGCGCGCGCCCACTGGGAGCGGCAGATTTAAACTGACGTACCTGTACGCCAATCTGCCTGCCTGTGCCATTCTGTTGATGTACATCTGTGTGCAGCAGGGGTCTTCATACTTTTGGCACTGCCACTTTGGTGCTGAGACCACTTTTGCGTAATTGTTCTCAATTACAAGGACACTAGGGTTGATTTACTAAAACTGGAGAGTGCAAAATCTGGTGCAACTGTGCATGGTAGCCAATCAGCTTCTAAATTCAGCTTGTTCAGTTAAGCTTTGACAAAAACTCCTGGAAGCTGATTTCTATGCAGAACTATATATATAATATATATATATATATATATATATATATATATATATATATATATATAATTACGTACTATGATTAAAAGATAATTAAAGAAAAATAGGATGACACATTAGTTCAAGGCCAATGATTTTTTTCTGCTTCACTGAGGTTTAAACCATGAAATAGCAATTTAGTAGTCTACTGCCTGAAAAAAAGCACAAACTATTTCAGTAAGAGAGTTTTAGTAATAAATAATTTTTACATAATGGAAAGATTTATTGTTTGGCACAGTTTTAGGGTACATTGGAAATATAGATTTTTTTCAGTTAATACATTCTCATAATTTGTTAATTCTTTAGTTGACTAAAGACAATGAAAAATAAATAAATTCTTCCACGTAGTGGCATATTAATTGAGAACTGTGACATTCACCAGACATTCACAGCAGGCGAATTACCGGTAATCACTGTCATTTAAAACACATGCACCAGGAATATTCACTTTCAGTGAATGATCAGTGATTGCCACATTTACTGTTTATAAATATGCCCCATATATTGTTTTCAAAATATATATTTAAAGCGGAGTTCCACCCTTAAAATCACTTTTTTTCATTACATCCAGCATACTGGCGTCAGCGCCAGTATGCTGTTTTTTTTTTTTTTTTAATGCGCGTACTTACTGTATATCACAACATTGAATTCCAGGCGCACCGCGGAGTGTCGCCGCTATAAGGCGTCACGCCTTCCGTAAACAGCCGATTAGCATTTGGCTTTTACTCGGCGCCTGCGCACAGACCCAGGAGCTGACTGCGCAGGCGCCGTATATAGCGCGTCACGCCCTCCGAAAAAACCCGAACTAGGACCGGCTATTTTCGGCGTCTGCGCAGTCAGCTCCTGGGTCTGTGCGCAGGCGCCGAATGCTAATTGGCTGTTTCCGGAAGGCGTGACGCCTTATAGCGGCGACACTCCGTGGTGCGCCTGGAATTCAATGTTGTGATATACAGTAAGTACGCACATTAAAAAATAAAAAAAAACAGCATACTGGCGCTGACGCCAGTATGCTGGATGTAATGAAAAAAAGTGATTTTAAGGGTGGAACTCCGCTTTAAAATGTTGTTTTAATGATAAATAAAATTACAATCCTTAACTCTTCAAAGAGATGTCTAAGGCTGCATTCACACCTAGGCGACAAGATACGCCGCGTACGCGGCTTATCTTGCCGCCTGTAGATGAAACTTTTTTTTTTCTTTCTTTAACATTGCGGTCTATGAGCGAACGCCAATGTCGCCTGAAAAAAAGGGTCCGGGACTTTTTTTCAGGCGACAGGCGTGGAGATGTGAACCATCTCCATAGACCGCAATGTTATTTCACATCTCGAGCGACAAGAGCGTCGGGCGTCCAGCGTTTTGTTGCTCAGATGTGAATGGAGCCTAACAGTGCTCCAAAATTTGCCGCGGACACTTAAATATCTTTTTATGGTCTTTTAAAATAGTTTTTGTTGAAAAACTTGTGAAATTCTTTAAAAAATATACACATACATATGTTGATACTTTTTAGTTTTTCTCTTAATGGATGCTTGTTTTACACATATTGTACAGTATATATGTATGTCTTTTCATTAGTTACTTATTTATTATACCATAGTCATAAACCCCAAAAAAAAATTTTTTTCAATATTTTGATTCGAGTAAGTAAATATAAAATATTGCAAAAATATTGCAAAATAACATTATGTAGTCTTCTCTCCAGCCAACAAGTGGAGCTCTAGTCTCTACTGTATGTGTCCTCGAGACTCGGTCTGCGGTCACTTTGCAAAGTGCAAGTTCTCACATAACTTATTTTATAAAGCAAAGGTGTGTTTAATTATCCAATTCTGCGTGAGCAAAAATCTTTTTTTTTTATTGTATGTGATTATGATTTTGAAGTGAATTAAGCTTTACATTATTTTCCAAGCTAGGCTAATTTATTTTTTGCAGAACAATATAGCGAACAGTCTTTATTCCTTTAGTAATTTGACACAAATGACTACTCATCAACAGAGACTCATCTTTATTAAGATTACTTAGCATAAAGTTTTAATTAGGCAAAGCTGCAAGAAAGCCTGTTAATCTTGGATAACCAATCATGCTCTGGGAATTGTTTTTCATTATCGGATGCTTTTGGGGCCACAAGAGAGGTCTGGGGTGTAACAGACCCCAGATCTGTCCGTAAAGAGGACATGTCATGTACCACACAATCACAAGGGATGTTGTTAATCCTTTGTAATAGTAATAGCAATATAACAGTAACATGTAACATTAAATTGATCCAAAACAATATAAAGAGACAGTGTAATTTTTTTAAATCACATAAATAATAATAAAAAAATATAGGGAGCCCCTGTTCCCCTATGTTCATGCGCAAAGACAAAAACATACGTCAGTCCCGCAAGTAAATGGAAACAGTGATTACAGCACGCACGTGAGGTTTTGCTGCAAACTTCATAGTGAAAACAATAATTCTAGCACCAGACCAACTGTCGTGCGACGTGGCTCCTAAACAAAATTGGCGTCCTTTTTTCCCCACAAATAGAGCTTTCTTTTGGTGGTATTTGATCACCTCTGCGGTTTTTATTTTTTGCGCTATAAACAAAAATAGAGCGACAATTTAAAAAAAATTCAATATTTTTTACTTTTTGCTATAATAAATATCCCCCAAAAATATATAAAAAAACATTTTTTTTCCCTCAGTTTAGACCGATACGTATTCTTCTACATATTTTTGGTAAAAAAAATCGCAATAAGCGTTTATTGGTTAGTTTTTGCAAAATTTATAGCGTTTACAAAATAAGGGATAGTTTTATTGCATTTTTATTAATTATTTTTTTTTTTTTTTACTAATAGCGCCGATCAGCGATTTTTTTCGTGACTGAGACATTATGGCAGACACTTCGGACAATTTTGGCACATTTTTTGGACAATTGTCATTTTCACAGCAAAGAATGCATTTAAATTGCATTGTTTACTGTGAAAATGACAGTTGCAGTTTGGGAGTTAACCGCAAGGGGGCGCTGTAGGATTTAAGTGTTCCCTGTGTGTATTTACAACTGTAGGGGGGTGTGGCTGTAGGTGTGACGTCATTGATCATGTCCCCCTATAACAGGGATGACATGATCGATGTTGCAGCCACAGTGAAACACGGCTCTCCCCGTTCTTCAGCTCCAGGGATGGATCGCCTCACTGCAGCGGCGATCGGGTCCGCGAGTCCAGCGGTCCCGGAGCTTCGGACCGGGTCACGGGAGCACGCCGCAGGCGCGCGCCTGTGACCCCATGGCTGGGTACTAGAACCAACGTATATATACGTTGATGTACCCAGCCGTGCCATTCTGCTGACGTAAATGTACAGTAGGCGGTCCTTAAGTGGTTAAAGATGCGAGTAAACACAAAACATGTTTTAAAAGTATTTGAATATTTATTATACATCATTAAATTTCTTTTGGTAAAATTAATGGGTTTCAACAAACACATATATCACATTTAATGTGACAAATACAATTATTCATACTAAAAGCTAAGTAATTCGGTTTGGAAAGAGTAATGCTGCGTACACACGGTCATTTTTAAAATGATCGTTTGTGGGCAAAACTTTGTTTTATGTTTTCAAAAAAACGACCAAAAAAAAATTCAAACATGCTTGAATTTTTAATGTCGTTTTTCTGAATGTCGTCTTTTGTGTCATAAAAAATTATCGTGTGTGGGCAAAACGACGTTTAAAACGACGTTTTTAAACCCGCGCATGCTTAGAAGCAAGTTATGAGACGAGAGCTTCAATGGAACAGAGTGCCGTCGAAAGTGTCTTACGTAACCGCGCTTTGCAAGAGCATTTTCAGAAAACGATGGTGTGTAGGCAACGTTGTTTTTTAAAATGAAGTTTGAAAAACGTCGTTTTTTCATGAGAAAAAAACTACGTTTTTTACAAGACGAAAAACGTCAGTGTGTACGCGGCATTAGGAAGGGTTAAACTACTATAAGATTTTTATTGTTGTTTGTGTCCCCACTTAGAAAGTTAATCTTTACACCCTATTCTAGTTATCAATGATAATGATAATGTGGGGGAAACCAACATATGACAGTTCTCATTGCAATGGGATGTTTTAATGAACATTTTTAAATGTGGATTTTCCTTTAGTTTGTGCAGCTTTTCCCAAACTTTATTTTGGTTCTTTAGGACAGGAAACACAAACAGCAAAAAAAAACTTTTTTTTTACCCTCACCCCCATAGTGCACACTGGTCTTGCGGTATTAGTGTACACCATGATTTTTATTCCCTCTTTGGCCATGGCGAGTGTGTGTACATGATTTTTGTATTTTGCTTGAAATAAAAGTTTCCAATGATAAATACCTTTACATAGCTATGAGTTCACAGCATTTTTTTATGTTGTTTTTCTTGGCATGTGTACATACCCGTTCTTGTGACATTCTTTTTTGTTTTTTTGTCTTTTTGTCTTCAGGCAGATATTGACTACTAGAACAGAAGGCAAAAAGCACCATTAATTGGTTGTTTTCTGTCCACAGAAACTAGATCCTCATTCTAGGCATTGAGCATTAGCATATGATTTTTTATGTTTAGGGAATGTGTATATTGCAGTTATACCATACGTGTTTAACCCTGCTTTTGATCATTCACTTTTTTTTAGATCCAGACAACTGTATTTAATTTAATTTAATACACTTTTAAATATGTTTCTATTGTTGTCATCATCATCATCATCATCACCATTATCATTAATAATACAGGTTTTTCATTTATTACATTATAATATTTATCTTGTTGTGTATTACGTGCAATTTTCTGTCTCTTTTACAACTACAACTACAACAACTAATGTTGTAACAATATCTTTTAACTGCCTGGATACTATAATATTTTAAAAAACAGCAATATTTGCATGTTGCATGGTCATTCACAAATTTTTAATCTTTTGCATAAACAGGTCTCTATAATGTTTTATTTAGGAGTTTACTCAGATTTGAATGCCTCCAATACTTAATGTATTGTTATATCATTATTTGTCCCACTGTTAGTGACTGATATAACTGAAAAAAAAAATAAGTACAATTAATATAATCGTGTACTTATTATATATAAAAAAATAAATAATATATATATCTAATATGATATTTAGTACTAGGCATTCAGAAAAAATGAGTTAGCTGACAGTTTCCCCCTTACCTTATTATATATTCTGTTGTAAGGTTTCTCAGGAAATATGTATAATGTTGCAGGTCAAGTTTAGATGTTTTTATAAATAAACACATTTGTTTTTATTTACTTATTCATGTGATTAAATCTCACGTTAGTGGTGCTGCGATTTACACGTTTAGTCTCACGAGCGCAGTTTTTTTTTCATTATATGTTTTTATGCTGATGTTTGCTATTTTTTTTTTTTATTAGCTGTGTGTATGCTTTCTTACTTTTGCAAAAAAATGTTTAACCCTTAACTGTCCAAACCAATTTAGGCACTTCTCTCATTCATGTAAAAATCTGCATTTTGACCAGATAATTACTTAAAACCCCCAAACATTATATACTTTCTGAAAGCAAAGGCCCAGGAGAAAAAAATATATATTTTTATGTCATACAATACATGCACAGCGGATTTAAAAGAAAAAAGAAAAACATTTTAATGAATTTTAGTGCATACAAACACATTATAATACCTTTTTTCTTGTAACATTTAAAAGATGATGTTACGCCGAGTAAATAGATGCCTAACATGTCACACTTTAAAACTGTGTACACCTGTGAAGTGGCAACAACTACAATTGAGTGGACACATCAATTATTGTATGAATAGGTATATTTAATCTTTTATAACTTCAATTTCAAATGAAATTTATAACACTTTCTAAAATAATAGCGTACCTGACCCATGCTGTGATTGAACACAGCACAAGTTTGGCAGCAAATTGAAAGTGATTGTAAAGGTAAAATGAAAAAAATAATTGTCTATACTTACAGAGTGGCCGCTAACCTCCTATTTTTGGGCCCCCCCGCCTACTCTCCTGGCCCCTCCTGCCCCTTCCTATGGGGCACTCATGCGTGCTAGCCCCCTAGCCCCGCTGCTGCATCCATTGACACAGGCAGCGGGATTCGGCCAACCCCTAGTCCCTCATCACTGCCTTTCATTGACAGCACTGGTAGACAATGGCTCCTGGTGCCCTAGCAAAGCCTGTGAGACCTGGAAGTGGGGGGAGAGAAGACCTGTAGACATGCATGGCACCGGATCGAATGAGATCAGGTAAGTAAAAGGGGGGGGGGTGAGGGGGGATGCTGATACCTAAGCATTTTTTACCCTAATGCAAGGATGGCATTACGATAAAACATGTTTAGGCTTTAGAATCACGTTAAGCCAATGATTTTAGCAAAAATCATCTGACAAGCTGTGTCCAAGCACACACAGATCTGTGTTTTCAAAACATACACATGTCGTTGTGCATAGGAACAGCGACCTTGCTGCTTCTTTTCCCTGAAAAGCAGGGAGAAAAAAAACAGCAGATAGTAAATTAAAAGCAGCACATATTACACATATTACACATAGTCAGGTGCACAGTTAACCCCTTGATTGCCTCTAGATATGAACTGTCTTCCAACTAGTGTCATTAGTACAGTGTCAGTGTACAGTATTATCACTGATCACTGTATTAGTGTCACTAGTGACATCACTGTCAGTTAGTGACCCTCCCAGGTAGTGTCTGTTAGGCTGCATTTACACCTGAGCGTTTTGTCGCCTGAAGCCTGAAGACATTATTCTCAATGGAGATGATTCACATCTCCACTCCAAAACGCCTGACGCCGAACGCCTGAAGCTCAAACAAGTTCTGGACCCTTTTTTGTCGCTCGAGTTGAGCGTATTTGGGCGTTTTTTTGTTTTTACATTGGTGACCCTAGGGGTTATACCTGTCCAAAATCGGGGTAAAAAACGCAGCGACAAATCTCGGTAAAAAACGCCGCAAAATCGCAGCAAAACGCTACGCTCAGGTGTTAATGCAGCCTTAGTGCAGATTGCCTGACACCCTATCACGGTCCCACTATAAATCCCTGATCACCACCATTACATTATAGCTCCTATAGCTGCGTAAATTCCAGTATGTATACCATAGTTTGTAGACACTATAACTTTCACACAAACCAACTAATATATGGTTTTTGGGATTCTTTTGGTACCAAAGACATATAGAAGAATACAGTTTGGCCTAAATTCATGAAGAAATTCAATTTTTTTTTAAAAGATATGTTTTATAACAGAAATGAGAAAACATCTTTTTCTTTTTCATTATCGCTCTTTTTTCTAGTAAAAAATTAAAAACCCAGTGGTCATCAAATACCCCCAAAAGAAAGTTCTATTTGTGCGGTAAAAATATAATTTGCTTATAGTGTTACATGACCGAGCAATTACGAGTTAAAGTAGCACAGTGCTAAATAGAAAATAATGCCCTGGTCATGAAGGGAGTAAAACCTTCCAGAGCTCAAATGGTTAAAGCAGACTTCCAGCCTTTTTGAATGTTTATTAAAAGTCAGCAGCTACAAAAAGCATAGCTGCTGGCTTTTAATAAACATACACTTACCTGCTCCACTGTCCAGCACCACTCCGCATGGAACTCCGCTACTCTCCCCCCCTCTCCACCGGTGCCTCCATCCTAACTGCGGGCACCCGGCCGTGACAGCTTTCGGCTTCACGCCCGGGCACTCACTGCGCATTCACGAGCGGCGCTGTGCTACCCGATTGGACAGGCGATCGCCTTGGACCTTTAACGTGTCCCAGGCAATCGCCTACGGGGAGGGGGCCGCCAAAAGGCGATATGACGTATCGCCTTAGCGGCCCCTGGGCGGAAAGGAGGAAGTGGGACAGGAAGTCCCACTCCTCCTGAAGGCCCCACTCCCCCCCCAAAAAAAATTACATGCTTTGCGTGGCATGTAAGGGGGTGAGGAGTGGATTAAGCTGAAGTTCCACTTTTGGGTGGAACTCCGCTTTAATATAATTTTTTAATATATCATGTTTGTAATATACAATGATGTGTATATTATATGTGTATATAATATGATGTATTATTATAAATAATGTTATAAATGTATATAAAAATATTTTACTGACAATTAATAGTATACTAATGAATTATATAGTTAACGGTAATATTTAATAGTATAATTAACCACTTCAGCCCTGGACCATTTGGCTGCCAAATGACCGGGCCGCTTTTTGCGATTCGGTACTGCATCACTTTAACTGACAATTGCGTGGTCCTGCTACGTTGCACCCAAACAAAATTGACATTCTTTTTTTTCCTCACAAATATAGCTTTCTTTTGGTGGTATTTGATCACCTCTGCGGTTTTTATTTTTTGCGCTATAAACAAAAATAGAGCGACAAGTTTGAAAAATAAGCAATATTTTGTACTTTTTGCTATAATAAATATTCTTTTTTTTTTTTTAAAAGCTTTTTTTTTCTCAATTTAGGCCGATACGTATTCTTCTACATATTTGTGGTAAAAACCCCCGCAATAAACGTATATTGATTGGTTTGCGCAAAAGTTATAGCGTCTACACAATAGAAGGTAGTTTTATGGCAATTTTATTATTAATTGTTTTTACCATGATTACGACATTATGGTGGACACATCGACACTTTTGACACTATTTTGGGACCATTCACATTTATACAGTGATCAGTGCTAGAAAAATTACTGTGTAAATGTGACTGGCAGTGAAGGGGTTAACCACTAGGAGGCAGGGAGAGGGTTAAGTGTGTCCTAGGGAGGGATTCTAAGTGATGAGGGCGTGGCTTACTTTGCCACGTCACTGATCGCTGCTCCCTATGAGATGGAACAGACGATCAGTGCTGTGTCACCAGGCAGAACAGGGAGATGCCTTGTTTACAAAGGCATCTAACCGTTGTGCCGTTTCGTGACCCGATCGCGGGACACCGGCTGACATTGAGTCCCCGGGTCTTGTGGGAGCGGTCACGGAGACCACGGCGGGCGCACGCCCGCTAGTAGGAAGGTTCAAAGCAACATATATATACGTTTCTTTGCCTGCCTGTGCCATTCTGCTGGCGTAAATGTGTGTGAGGTAGTCGGCAAGCGGTTAATAGTATAATTTTACTCTTTGTATTAGCATGTCTCATGGTAATTAGTGTTGAGCAGAATATGCCATATTCGATTTCGCGATATATCTCGAATATATAGTCGAATATTCGAGATATATTCGCTAAATACGAATATTCGTGATATTTTTTGGAAATGAAATGATTGCGAAATTTCGCTATTGCGAATTGCGAATGCGTATGCGAAATTTCGAGAAATGCGGAATGGAGCACTCTGATTGGCTCAGAATATTCGTGATATTTTACAATACAAAATAATTGCGAATATTCGAGAAATGCGGAAGGAACACTCTGATTGGCTCAGAATATTCGTGATATATTACAATACACAATAATTGCGAATATTCGAGAAATGCGGAAGGA
This sequence comes from Rana kukunoris, assembly GCA_029574335.1. Lineage (NCBI taxonomy): Eukaryota > Metazoa > Chordata > Amphibia > Anura > Ranidae > Rana > Rana kukunoris. The sequence goes on from CM056050.1 coordinate 432,490,218, forward strand.
GCACTCTGATTGGCTCAGAATATTCGTGATATATTACAATATAAAATAATTGCGAATATTCGAGAAATGCGGAAGGAGCACTCTGATTGGCTCAGAATATTCGTGATATATTACCATATAAAATAATTGCGAATATTCGAGAAATGCGGAAGGAGCACTCTGATTGGCTCAGAATATTCGTGATATATTACAATACACAATAATTGCGAATATTAGAGAAATGCGGAAGGAGCACTCTGATTGGCTCAGAATATTCGTGATATATTACAATACACAATAATTGCGAATATTCGAGAAATGCGGAAGGAGCACTCTGATTGGCTCAGAATATTCGTGATATATTACAATACACAATAATTGCGAATATTCGGCAAATGCGGAAGGAGCACTCTGATTGGCTTAGAATATTCGTGATATATTACAATACAAAATAATTGCGAATATTCGAGAAATGCGGAAGGAGCACTCTGATTGGCTCAGAATATTTGTGATATATTACAATATAAAATAATTGCGAATATTCGAGAAATGCGGAATGGAGCACTCTGATTGGCTCAGAATATTCGTGATATATTACAATATAAAATAATTGCGAATATTCGAGAAATGCGGAAGGAGCACTCTGATTGGCTCAGAATATTTGTGATATATTACAATATAAAATAATTGCGAATATTCGAGAAATGCGGAATGGAGCACTCTGATTGGCTCAGAATATTCGTGATATATTACAATACAAAATAATTGCGAATATTCGAGAAATGCGGAATGGAGCACTCTGATTGGCTCAGAATATTCGTGATATTTCACAATACAAAATAATTGAGAAATTTCGAGAAATGCGGAATGGAGCACTCTGATTGGCTCAGAATATTCGTGATATATTACAATACAAAATAATCGCGCGATATCGCTATTGCCGAATAATCGCATTGCGATTTTTCGGCAATATAAAATGAGCACTGCAGCTACTCGGCCCAAGGTCTCTAATCATACCAGCAATGCTTTTAGACGTTGGGGATCTCTAGGATGTGATCTGTTCTAAAAAAAAAAATTGAAAAAATACGAATATTCGAAATAGCGAATATTCGCCGCGATATTCGTGTTATTCGCGAATACTCGAATATGCAATATTCGTAGCGAATATTCGCAATGCAAATATTCGTGAGCAACACTAATGGTAATAGCCGCAAGGCAGTGGAGAAAGGTTCCAGCAAAAAGTAAAATTAGCATGACTAGCACTTAGAAACAGCAGAAAAAGGTCAAGTGGTCTATCAAGTCTGCCTTTTTTTTTTTAACAATTAGACCTATGAATGAACATTGAAGTCGCGTGAAAGTCGGAAATGAAGTCATAGGGCAAAGTCAGATCGAAAGTTGTCTAGAAGTAAACACAGCTTCCACTAATTTTCTAAAACAAGTAAATATTCACTTGGAAAAATTAATACATGCTTTACAAAGGGAACATGCTCTATTTTTTTTGCAAAGCAACCGAATGCACTAATATGTAGCGCTACCCCCTTATGAGCCACTGGATAGATTTGGGACGGCGTGTTACTTTTGTGTGATGCGTCTAGGGATATGATGATGATCAAGTGATGTGAGCAATGACGGAATGTTCAAACAGAAGGGTTTCGTTTTCTGTGCTTTTGTTCTTTTGCCAAACACAGCAAACGATTAACTTGAAGTAGACAGAGAAAGATTGGTGAAAGGAGAATTGCAGATTCAGGCCTTAACTTTGCAGAAGCAGTCATGCTTCAACGATACCTTTGCTTCGTCACCACATCAGCCAAAGTGGGTGTAGTGTACCTGGACAGTCTTTCTCACAGAACTGGCAGCCAGAGTATCACTCGGACCCTTGAGAAGGAAAACAAGTCTCTGCCACAGACTTGGCTCAAATGAAAATAGGAGTGGAACCTCTGCCACAAGCCCCTGCTCTGGAACACAGATAAATGGAGCAGATCCTTCTCAATAAAGTAGTTGCCTGAATCTCCCTCAGGTAGTTCTTGGTTTCGGTCACCAACTGACAGGTTTCCATTAGACAAACTCCCAGTGTCCGGTCACCTTGATCCCAGATGGCTTGTCTAGGCCCTATTGGATTGCCTGCCTCCGAGCTTTCCTCAGACTGACTCCCCACCGAGCAGCACAACTCGATGGGATCTTCTCTCAAAAGATGGGGGACCCAATAAGTCACTGGGTCCCATCTCCGCTTCAGTTACTCCGGGCCAACATGGTCCCGGAACCAAAGACAATGCGTGGCACGTGCACCCTGGCCTGGTAGGCCATATTGCTGGGGCCCGTGATGTGCGCACACCCTAAAGGTGGGTGCCACACCCGGATCCAACTTCGAACTCCCCCGCCCAAAATGGCGCCTAACTAGAAGTACCCTCCCCCAGCATGCCCCGCGAGGGAAAAACCCCTCTGATTGGCTGCTGGCAAGAAGGCGCTCCGGCCTGGACTCCACTGCCGCCACCTGTCTCCCCGGGGTGGTAAGGCACCCGGGAACACAGAATAGACCGACAGCACAGCCCAACTAGAACCAAAGTTACATTTACAGAATTCACATGGATGAGAGCTAAGTAACTCTCTCATCCCCCTCTAAATTTGGAATAGCACCTGGACTGACAGTACACAGGCGCTACACATAATTACACATGTGCGATTTTCATGCAACAGGGCCTTTTCCTGACAACCCTGGGTGGTGGTTGTGGGGGTCTGCGGGCAGGGGGCTTATCGAAATCTGGAAGCCCCTTTAACAAGTGGCTGGCGTTCTCGATGCATGAGAGCCAGAACGGGGATCTGTGTGTTTAAACACACAAATCCCCATTCTGTCATGGGAGGAGAGGCAAATCGTCTGCTCCTAAAGATTAGGAAATGCGATGGATCTCCCCCCACAGTTAGAAACACCTAGCAGAGAACACAATTAACCCCTTGATCGCCCCCTAGTGTAGCCAATCACTGCCAGTGCCACCTATAAGTGCCAATGAATCAGTGCCACCAGACAGTGCCAATGAATCAGTGACACCTGTCAGTGCCAATGTTTCCAATCAGTGCCATCTGTCAGTGTCAATCAGTGTCATCGGCCAGTGCAAATCAGTGCCACCTGCCAGTGCCAATCAGTGTTACCTGTCAGTGACAATCAGTGACAATCAGTGCCACCTGCCAGTGCCAATGTCAATCAGTACCACCTGCCAGTGCCAATCATTGCCACCTGCCAGTGCCAATCAGCTCAAATCAGTGCCCCCTGTCGGTGCCAGTAGTTCCAATCGGTGGCACCTGTCAGTGCCAATCAGTGTTTCCAATCAGTGCCACCTGCCAGTGCCAATCCATGCCAGTGCTTCCAATCAGCCCTCAGTGCCACCTATTAGTGCCAACTAGTAGTGCCCATCAGTGCTACCAATCAATGCCCATGGGTGTCACCTATCAGCGCCCATCAGTGCTGACTATCAGTGCTGCCCATCAGTGCCCATCATTGCTGTCAATTAGTGCCACTAAATTCTGCCAATCAGTGCTGCCTATTAGTGCCAATCAATGCAGTCTATCAGTGCCATTAGTTCTGCCAATCTATGCCACCTATCAGTGCCAATCAGGGCCCATCAGTGCGGCCTATCAGTGCTTTTTACTAGTGCCAATCAGTGCCTGCCTATCAGTGCCAAGCATTGCCAATCATTGCTGCCTGTCAGTGCTGCCAATCAGTGCCAATTAGTGCACTAAGTGCAGGCATGGGGCGATGAACCAGCCTGGTGGGGCACAACTGAAATCTGTCTATGTTTATTTATGCTGCATGCCGATCTTTAGCACGTAATAGGTAATCACCACACTACTATTTACAATAGACTACTGGAGTTAAAATAAAAAAGTGTCAGTAAATAGCCTACCGCTAAGCACTGTTATGTGTTCCCACACCACAAAAATAAGTGCAGCACTAACTTACTAATCAATATCTTAACAATAATGGTGGAATCCTAATGTATGGAAATCTCAATAGGCTTCAATATTATGACAATACCGTTCTCTGAGACATGTAACATCACATATAATACACATCAGACTGAAAATAAGACATACTGTATAAAATGAAGCTTAGCAGGGATGGCGGAAACCCTTCCTATAGATATTGGCTATAAAAAAGTATTCATCAGTTTAGGCAAATATATATCCTGCTAAATATTTTTGGTTAAAAAAAATCACAATAATGCCGCGTACACACGGAAAATCTGATCGTGTGTATGCTCCATCCGATATTTGCTGTCGGAATTTTCGACAACAAATGTTTGAGAGCTGGTTCTCAATTTTTCTGACAAACAAAAGTTCTTGGCGGAAATTCCAATCGTCTGTTGCCAATTCCGACGCACAAAAATCCTACGCATGCTCGTAATCAATTTGACGCATGCTCGGAATCATGGAACTTAATTTTTCTCGGCTCGTTGTAGTGTTGTACGCGACCACGTTCTTGACATTCGGAATTTCCGACAACTTTTGCGTGACCGCGTGTATGCAAGACAAGTTTGAGCGAACAATCCGACGGAAAAAAATCCACGTTTTGATGCAATGTGTATGCGGCATTAGAGTGTATTGATTGGTTTGTGCAAAAGTTATATGGCCAGATCCACAAAGGGCTGGCGCTGGCGTAGCCTATCCCAGTTACACTACGCCGCTGTAAGTTACAGCGGCGTATCCTTATCCACTAATACTTTCCGCTGTAACTTACGGTGCTGTAGTGTAAGTGTTGCGGCGTAAAGCCGCGCAATTCAAATAAGGTGGCTGTGGGCTTGATGTCATGTAAATCAACATGACCCCACATATTTGACTTTTTTTTTTAACTACGCATGTGCCGTCCGTGGACATATCCCAGTGTGCATGCGCAAAATCACGTCGCAAAACATCAATGAAAACGACGTGAACGTAACCTACGCAAATCCCTATTCCGAAACGGTTAACGCAAACGACGTGAACAACGGAAAAATCAACGCTGGCCCGACGTCCATACTTAACATTACGTACGCCTCTATACAGCAGGGGTAACTTTATGCCGGACCTACGCTTACGCAAAAACTACGTAAAAACACTGCGCCGGGCGTGCGTACGTTCGTGGATCGGCGTATCTACCTCATTTGCATATTAGAAGTGGAATCGCCCTTAGCGTCCAGCGTAAATGTGACACTTTAGGATGACGGCGTAGGACGGCGTATCTACGCAAAAAAACGGCGTATCTTGTTTTGTGGATACAAAACAATGATACGCCGGCGCAGATTTGAAATTACGGCCGCGGATCTGGAGATCTGCGGCCGTAATTGTTTGTGGATCTGGCCCATAGCGTCTACAAAATAGAAAATAGATTATGGCATTTTTAATCAGATTTTCGGATACATTTAAGTTTAGTTATGATATAAAATAATGAACGTGGGGGCCTTTTGGTGGGCGTGAATATTTGTATTAATTCTATGACTAAGCACTAGTTTCAGTGCGAAACGCGTCAGCAGTTTGTGTTTTATTTTACTTTGCTGTGACTTGTAGTGCTGTCCTTCCTTTAACCACTTGCTTACTGGGCACATAAACCCCCTTCGTGCCCAGGCGAAATTTCAGCTTCCGGCACTGCATCGCTTTATCTGACAATTGCGCGGTCGTGCGGCGTGGCACCCAAACAAAATTGGCGTCCTTTTTTTCCCCATAAATAGAGCTCAAAAAAAGAGCGACAATTTAAAAAATATATATATTTTTTTTACTTGTTGCTATAATAAATATCCCAATTTTTTTTTTTATATTTTTTTTCTCAGTTAAGGCCGATATGTATTCTTCTACGTATTTTTGTAAAAAAAAAAAAAAAATCACAATAAGTGACTGCTTTGCGCAAAAGTTATAGCACCTACAAAATAGGGGACAGAATTATGATTTTTTTTTATATTTTTTTTTTACTAGTAATGGTGGCGATCTGCGATTTTTATTGGGACTGCGATATTGTGGCGGACACATCGGACACTTTTGACACATTTTTGGCGCCATTCACATTTATACAGCGACCAGTGCTATAAATATGCACTAATTACTGTATAAATGAGACTGGCATTGAAGGGGTTAACACTAGGGGGTGAGGAAGGGGTTAAATGTATTGCCTGGGTGTGTTCTAACTGTGTGGGGGGTGACTGGGGGAGGTGATCGATGCTGTCTCCCTATGTACAAGAGAAACAGCATCTGTCACCTCTCCCTGACAGGACGTGGAGCTCTGTGTTTACACTCAGAGCTCCACGTCCCTCCTCTGTCACCGACGATCGCGTGTACCTGACGGACATCGCGGCCGCCGGGTACACGCATCGAATCCTCGGTGATGCGTCGGGACTGTTTTTCCCCGCCGTGCACCACCCTGTGGCGCGCGCGGGGAATTACAAGTAAATCACGTCCAAAGACGTGACCCCGGCGCCTCAGGTCCGCGCTGTTGACGTATTCTGTCAATAGCGCGGACCCGAAGTGGTTAATAAAGGCTACAATTTGTTCAGAGTGCAGCTGTCCAGAGACAATTTTTGTTCCTGCTTTGCTAAGTGTATTTCCTGCTATCTGCAACGGTGGATCTTCATCTGGGTTCCCATCTGAAATGGCTATTCCCTTTCCCCTATTTTTTTTTGGGGGGGGGGGCAGAATTGAATTCTTGGGCCCAGGCAGCACAATGTCTTGGGCTGGCCCTGCCCCCCCAGGCACTATATTTAAAAGAATTTTTCATTTTTAATGTTTCACTTTAAGCATCATTAAAATTACTGCTCCTGTAAAAACGAACTTTAAAAAATAAATAAATTTTGCCCGAACTTTTGCGATGTTTAAAGGAGTAGTCTGAAGCCACATTCCACAACATGCCAGATTGTAGCCAATAAAAATACCTTTTAAAAGAAGTCACTCTCATGAAAATCGTCCCAGCAGTTCTTCTTTTATTCCCTCTGTTAGTTTTCTTTACTTCCTGGTTCTCTTCAGCGGCCACCATGATAAAACTGCCTCTCCCAGCATGCCTGCTCCTCTCTTCCTGTAATCTCCTTCCCTCCCCCTGTAACTCCCCCGCTCGGACCCCTCCCTAAATTATAATATTTCACGCCCCTTCTCTCGCACCTATTTCCCTATTCCTGCCTCCTAAAAAGCGTCCTCTTCTATTGGTTACCCGAGCTCCAATGATTGGAGGACAGCGCACCAATAGGCGTTTGCTGTGCTGAGCCAATGGCAGCTCAGCTCAGCGCATACATGAATAAATTAAGTAAGGGGGAGTATTCGACTCCGGGCGGGGAGGCCGGCGCAGCCCGCGGTGACTCCTGGGATTGATGAGTCACCGGGCTAAGATGGCGACGGATGAAGAAGAAAAGTAAGTCGAGCGTCATCAAAAGACAGCTTCCGGCCGGAGAGAAAAAGGAGAAGAAGACCGGGAAGAAGACCACAAGGAAAACGTGAGTACATTTAAATGTATTATAAATTTGTATGATGCTCTTTTTCCCCTAGGAAAACTTTGCTTCGGAATACTCCTTTAAGAGTTCCAGCGCTAACTGAACCAGGGAGGGTTTGGCCCAACTCTAACAATGATAAATGATACAAACAATACCCACTTTTCCCTGAAGTGGTGGTTTAATACCACAAAATGCATCATAATCTGCAAGCATTTCTGTCATTCTTTATTGACTCCGAAAGCACTGTATAGGAAAAAAGTTGACCGATACAATGAATATTTATGTATACTATATATCTAACGTGGGGAATTCAAAACCCCTTTGAAAGTCTCAGACTTTCTATTGCTTTTATACAAAAGTATTTATATGTATTTTTAATAATAAATTATTCAAATTAATTGATTATCGATATCTACTAATTTTAAGTATTACTTAACCACTTAAGGACCGCCTTCTGCACATATACTTCGGCAGAATGTCACGGCTGGGCACAAGCACGTACCTGTACGTCCTCTTTAAGTGCCCAGCCGTGGGTCACGCGCGTGCGCCTGTGACCCGGTCCGAAGCTCTGTGACCGCGGCCGCGGGACCTGCGGACCCGATCACCGCCGGAGTCCCACGATCGGTCCCCGGAGCTGAAGAATGGGGAGAGCTGTGTGTAAACACAGCTTTCCCATTCTTCACTGTGACGCGGTCATTGATTGTCTGTTCCCTGATATAGGGAAAGGCGATCAATGACATCACATGTCCAGCCCCGACCCCCTACAGTTAGAAACACATATGAGGTCACACTTAACCCCGTCAGCACCCCCTAGTGGTTAACTCCCAAACTGTAATTGTCATTTTCACAGTAAACAATGCATTTTTATAGCATTTTTTGCTGTAAAAATTACAAGGGTCCAAAAAAATGTGTCAAAATTGACCGATGTGTCTGCCATAATGCCGCAGTCATGAAAAAAAATGCTGATCCCCGCCATTAGTAGTAAAAAAAAAATATTAATAAAATGCAATAAAACTATCCCCTATTTTGTAAACGCTACAAATTTTGTGCAAACCAATCGATAAACGCTTTTTGCGATTTATTTTAACCAAAAATATGTACAAGAATACTTATCGGCCTAAACTGAGAAAAAAAAATTATATCTTTTTTGGGGGGATTTATTATAGCAAAAATGAAAAAATATTGTTTTTTTTTTTGTTTATAGCGCAATAAATAAAAAAAAACGCAGAGGAAAAAAGGACCCCAATTTTGCTTGGGAGCCACATTGCATGATCGATCTAGGTAAAGAGCCTATGAAGTAGGTTCTTTACCATGTGATCAGCTGTGTCCAATCACAGCTGATTACAGTGTAAACAGGAAGAGCCATTTATCGGCTTTTCCTCCACTCGCACTGACAGACGCGAGTAGAGGAGAGCCGACTGGAGGCCTGTGCTGATAGTCAGTGCATTGATTATCGAGACCCATCGAGGATGCAGACTGGAGACCACCAGGTATGCCCATTGGAGACCACCAGGTGAGCCCACCAGGGGTGCCAATCAGTGCCCATTAAGATGGCACTCTGAGACCATCGGTGATTGCCTGTCAGTACCTCCTGATCAGTGCTGCCTATCAGTGCCATCTATCAGTGTCACCCATCAGTGCTGCCTATCAGTGCCCATCAGTGCTGCATATGAGTGCCCATCAGTGCCACGTATCAGATCCCATCTATGCTGCATATAAGTGCCTAATTTTCAGTGCCCCCTCATCAGTGCCACCTCATCAGTGCCAACCAGTACTGCCTCATTAGTGCCTTTAAGTGCAGCCTCATCAGTGCTCACCAGTGAAGGAGAAAAACTACTTTCTTACAAAGTTTTGTAGCAGAAACAAAGAAGAACTTATTTTTTTCAAAATTTTCATTTGGAGCACAAAAAAAGCTAAACGTTGAAAATTGGCCTGGGCAGGAAGGTGCAAAAGTGCCCGGCATTGAAGTGGTTAAGCTGCCTATTTGTAAGTGTATAATTTCTTAATAAATGTTTTGGGCTTACTGCTACCAGATTTGTAAGCATTGGCTACTTTGGAGTCAGTACCATCATCACCTGTGAATCAGATCTTTTCCCCAGCCTGACCGCTGAGTTCCTTGGAATGTAAACAGGCGTATGTGATCTCTATCATCTATTATCTGAGATACACTATTTCTGAATTGGGTGTTGATATTGAACTTATGTATGGACATTTTTTCCTTGAAAGACATTTTTCTTTTCTCAGGCCTTGTACACACGAGCAAGGATCTTGTCAGAAAAAAAAAGTTGTTTTTCCCAACGAGATTCTTGGCAAGAATCTCTTGCCACCCGAGTGTACACACACACACCCTTTTAAAAGAACCGTGGTTCTCTTGAAAAGCAAGAATGCGGTGACATCATCGCGTACGACGAGCATGCACTCGTCACATTTGATGCCGTCGCTGCCAACTTGCTTCACCTTACCTATGCTGTGGAAGCTACCGCGCATGCGTCAAAGTGACTTTGCTCATGGGCGGGTTTTCAAGGCAACAGGTAAGTATACACACTCTCAGGTTTCTCGTCGGGAAACAGGCCGTCAAGAATCTAGACGAGAAAATAAAGCAGAGGTTCTCTATTTTTCTCATCGAGATTCTTGCCAGATTTCCTGACCAAAAACCAGAAAGCCTCATACACACGAACGGTTTTCTCGGAAAGCTCTGCCAGCAGTTTTCTTGCTGGTTCTTGCCGAGAAAACCGGTTGTGTGTACGAGGCCTCACAGGGTGTTTGTATTCATTAATCATGAATTAATGTTGTTGTTTATGAAATATTTTGTATTTGTATATGTTTATTTAGGTATGGTCAAGGCATTGCATTGCATATAGCATTGCAAGTGAGTGAGTGAGTCAAAAACGTATATAGCGCAGCACATGCAAACTAAATCGCCTCTGGGCATTCGTTGTCCATTTCCTCTTTTGTCATCAAAAGAGATGGCCAAGTGGTTCTCCTCCAACCAAAGCGTTCCATAGTCTGGGGCCTTGGAGACAAGTGATTTGGTACTTTGGGAGTCCAAGATAGAGGGCATTTGCATAGTCCAGTCTGGAGTTGACAATTGTTCCCACCACGACTGCCATGTCTTCTTTAGGAATAAAAGGAATAAGTCTGCGTAGTAGGCGCAGCAGATGATGCGATCCGCTGACTACTGACCCTATTTGTGCATCCATTGTCATGTAGGTGTCGAAGATGACTCCGAGACTTTTGACTTTGGCACTAGGGGTGATGATTTTGCCCATAATGGCTGGGGGTGTCCAGGTTGTTGCAAGTTGATTCTTTCGACTGGCGTGAAACAGGAGAAGTTCTGTTTTCGAACTGTTGAGTTTAAGATAACTCTTTGTCATCCAGTTTTCTATCAAAGAGAGGCATTTCTCTAGACCGAGATGATGATCCTTTTTGTTGCAGATGCGAAAAAAAAGTTGTGTGTCATCTGCATAAGAGTGGTAAAGTAACTTTTGGCTACTGATGATTTCAAAGAGAGGGTGGAGGTAGATATTGAACAGCACCAGCGACAGAGGCGATCCTTGAGGGACTCCGCATGACACCGTGCGTTTTTCAGAAGTGAAAAGTCCTTATTTCACTATTTGTGATCAGTTTTCCAAAAAAGAGGAGAACCAAGATAGATCACCTTCCACGACTCTGGCTACTTCAGCTAGCCGAGTCAGTAATAGTTTGTGGTCTACCGTGTCGAAAGCTGCGCTTAGGTTCAACAGTACTAGAAGACAAGATTCTCCTTCGTCTGCGGCCTCGAGAGCGTCATCCCTTTGAGTAGTGCTGTTTCTGTCCCGTGTCCGGGACGGAAACCCGATTCAAATGGATCGAGCAAATTATGGGTGTCTAAGGGATGCTGTAGCTGTTGTACCACTACTTTCTCCATTACCTTGGAGAGGACATTTAGGCCTGTTATAGGACGACGGTGGGTTTCTTTAAAATAGGTTTGATTATGCCTTGTTTTAAGCAGGTTGGCACTATACCTTCCTTGAATGACTGGTTTATAAGCTGCGTGATAGGCGGTGCCAGGATATCGACACATTCCTTCAGCAGTTTGGTGGGGATGATATCATTCGGTGCTGTGCTATTTCGTAGGGTATCGATGATGTTTTTTGTGGCCTCGATGGAAATGGGTTTTAAAGAGAACTTTGTTGATTGCGATGACTTTATGTGGATATTGGGCGTATGATTGAGGGGGGGGGGGGGGGTTAATGGGAGTTCTATTTTGCTGAATGCTTTCACAGATTCTTTCAATTTTGTTAACGAAATAATCCGATAATTCATTGCAAAATTCTTGGGTATCAGAATTGGGGGCTTCAAGACAGACTGGATTCATGGTCTGGGTGACTAAGTTAAAGAGTTTGTGGGGACGGTTGAGGACGGTTGCATATAGTTTTTTTGATTATTTTTTTTTTAAGTTTGACATTAAATTAGCGCACCTATTTTTAATTAATACAATTTAATGCACTTCAGGACAAGCAGGTGTGAATTAATTGCACTGGATGGCTAAATGAAAAAGTTGATAAAAGTGACAAAATAACAAAAAACATATACCAAGAGTGATTAGGAATAACAACATTCACAAAGGAAGTAGACTGCTTGAGAAAAATGTGCATCTGGATGTGGTCGTGTATCTCCACTGGTTCAACCTCCACATTGGCTGTACTGCCACTCACAACAGGTCAGGGAAACCCAAGTGGAACTCTATAAATAAAGGAACAGATGTCTTACCAGCGTGGCGCATTACCTTTGCGACAATTTATTGTTAAAAATATACTCACAAACAAATTTATATATCAAGAAAAATACAGTCCACCTAGTGCTCAACCCCAGCGTGGTCTAACAAGTGCCAATAGTCAGATGAAAAGTCCAAAAGAGCTGACACACTTTGAGGGGTTTATTATGGCTGTTTTCTAGCTGCTCTAAAACCACTTTTGTTCTAAAGGGACACTTTTTGGTTGCTATGGACAATCTCCAGTTTTCAGGCAGAAAGAACAGTTTTCATTATATAAAAGTGCATGTAGGACACTGGACAGACCACTAGGGACAAAGGGGGGGGGTGCATTTATTTCATACAGTACTGTAATCTATAAGATTACAGTATATTGTATTTATTGTGTGTATTTACTTTTTTGAATTTGGCGCCGATCTCCGTCCCCGTGCGTCGTAATGTAGCAGGGAACGGAGCTCGGCGGCACACAGGCACTGTGTGAATCGAACGAGGACACAGCTCGATCACACAGCGGGGAGGCATCACAGGATCCAGGGACAAGGTAAGTAATTCCCTCCCTGTGGACACGGTGAGGCTATACCGAGTCTGGCTTGGGGTTACCGCTTTTGGTTCTGAAATTCCACCCCGAGCCAGACTCAGGAATACCGCTGAGGGGGTTAAAGAATAGAGATTGTTTACTGAGCTTAGTGAATAAAGTAAAGCTATGCAATTTCCTATGAACGTGAGACCTTTTATTTACAAAGCTAAATAAATGTAAAATACATTTATAATTACTTTACAAGTAAAATATAAAAAATACTGTAAATTTAAAAAAGCAATCCAGGTGGGTTTTGAACTATCCTGACTCAATTATCCTTTGTTACAGTATTAAAAAAAATAAAAAAAATTGTTTGACGAAAAAATAATTATCACTAGTGAAGTGTTTCAATAAGTAAGAGGCTATCTATAAATATGCCCTATTGGTGCTGAAGGCTAGTGTTTTATTTGGTTGTTCAACAGGTATTTAGACTTCCCTCAGTCTACTGCTTGAGGTGATTTTTTCTTTTTCTCTTTACTAATTGTTCTGTGTATTATCTTCTGCTCGGGTTATATTGTCTCTTAAGGAAACCTTAAGGAAACTTAACCACTTAAGACCTGGACCAATACGCTGGCAAATGACCCAAGGGGTTTTTGCGATTCGGCACTGCGTCGCTTTAACAGACAATTGCGCGGTCGTGCGACGTGGCTCCCAAACAAAATTCGCGTCCTTTTTTTCCCACAAATAGAGCTTTCTTTTGGTGGTATTTGATCGCCTCTGCGATTTTTATTTTTTGCGCTATATACAAAAATAGAGCGACATTTTTGAAAAAAAAACAATATTTTTTAATTTTTGTTATAATAAAAAACCAATAAACTAAATTTTAGTCAAACATTTAGGCCAAAATTTATTTAGCCACATGTCTTTAGTAAAAAAAAAATCGCATTAAAAAAAAATTAGCTACCTAGCGGGAACAGCGACACTAATATAGCGATCAGAAAAATGATCGCTTAGTGATGCTGGCAATAGGGAGTGAAAGGGTTAACTAGGGCAGTGATCAAGGGGTTAAAACTTTATTGGGGGGGGTGGGGGGGCTACCCTGACACTAACACTAACTGACTGTCACACTGTCTGTCACACTGACACTAAATACAGTAATCATACATGTATGATTACTGCATTCAGTGACACTGTGACAGGGGGGAGGGGGGGGCGATCGCGGGGGTTAAATGTGTTTGTGTCTGTGTGTAAGTGTGCTGTTGGTGCAGACTTACTTGCTGTGTTGTGATCTCTCCTCAGCGGCGCTTGAAACAAACGCCGAGGGAGAGATCAGATAGCTTCCTCCTTCCTGTGTTTACACAGGAGGAGGAAGTGACAGGGCGGGGGGGCGCGCGCATTGGCTGAGAGCGATCCGGAGGGGGCGGGTGGAAACGGATAGCCGCCCCCTCTTGTCGGATCGCTCCTGCAGCCGCGCGGACCGCCGTATGTACGGGGGGGGGGGGGTCCGATCGGACCCCCGATCCCCCCCAAGGCACCAACGTATATATACGTTGATGTGCCTGTCGGTGCCATTGTGCCGACGTAAATGTACATGCGGCGGTCCTTAAGTGGTTAAAGAAACCTTGTTAAGGAAACCTGGCCAAAAATATAAGCACTATAAAATGTCCAAATCCAATTCATATCTCATTACATTTTGCTTTCTTTTTTATTTTGATTGCTCTAAAGCAGGGATCCTCAAACTACGGCCCTCCAGCTGTTGCGGAACTACACATCCCATGAGGCATTGTAAAACTCTGACATTCACAGACATGACTAGGCATGATGGGAATTGTAGTTTACTGAACAACTGGAGGGCCATAGTTTGAAGACCCATGCTCTAAACCATCAGTCTTTGAAATAATTTCTGCATTCAGCCACAATTCCACTAATGATCTTTGGTGTATTCTATCCTACTCTGAATATTCATGAATAGAACATATTGCTTAAGCAGGTGTACCCACTGCCTGTTTTCAGTAATCTGTATGGACCATACTGAGTAAAATATGTGACCATCATCACTGACCTCTCCTGAAACTACTAATTGTCTGGATGTTAAAGCGGATCTCCACCCTAAAGTGAAGATCTGCTGATCGGAACCCTCCCCCCCTCCGGTGTCACAATTGACACCTTTCAGGGGGAGGGGGGTGCAGATACCTATCTAAAGACAGGTATCTGCAACCACTTCTGGCCCGCAGTCTCGGGCAAAAGTCGGGTTTTTTGGCGACATCCCGTTGCCCCCCCGTTGTGTGCTGGGAACTCTCGGCTCCCAGCACACAGCGGGAGCCAATCGGCGGGCGCAGCGCGACTCGCGCATGCGCCGTAGGGAACCGGGCAGTGAAGCCGCAGCGCTTCACTTCCTGGTTCCCTCACCGTGGATGGAGGGGGGAGCAGCAGGGTGACGAGCGATCGCTCGTCCTCTGCTGCGGACGCCGCTGGACTCCAGGACAGGTAAGTGTCCTAATATTAAAAGTCAGCAGCTGCAGTATTTGTTCCTGCTGGCTTTTAATATTTTTTTTTTTGCTGAACCATCCGCTTTAAAGTGCATGTTAAGACCTCTTCTTATTTTTAGTTTTGGGTTAGGAATGGCTGAAAACCCCCTTTTTTTTTGTTTGTTTCTTATTTATCAATTTTATATTACTTCATGTCCCATTCGCACAACAGTAAGTCAGAGGAAATCTGTCCAAAAAGAGGCTAACAGTAGTTAGCCACATTCAACTGGACTTGTTCTAAATTGTTAAAGACATTTTGAAGCTTATCCAAGCTAATAAAATAATCCCTAAAATGTAGGCTGCAGATCCCCCCATCTGATATCTGGTAAATATGTATTATAATATAGGACACAGTTGTTCTGCAGCTCATTTGTTAAATTACACATATAGGGCTCAATTCACAAAGAGACCCGTTATTGGTTTTCTTTAGTTGTTAAATTACCGCCCCTTATTTAACGCTAGCAAACATGGTATTCACGAAAGCTATAATCGTTATTCAACATAGTCGTTATGGTTTTCAACGGACTCTTTATCCAATCGTTATGCAAACTACTCAAGAGTTACTTTAATGTCCCAAATCGTAATAATAACGTCTAAGATCGTTAAATAATGCTGGAGAGATGCATTCTGGGAGCAGAAGGGGAGGAGAAGGGGAGGAGAACAGCTGCATGTGGAAAAGAGCAGATGCAGAGAGAGAGAGAGAGAGAGACACAAGCAATACACACGTGGAGATTGAGCATGTGATGTGCATAACTTCTAGTGTGTGTTTTTCTAAAGCCATGTGTATTTCCTCATACAGAGAATAAATCATGGGAGATGATAATCGGAATTTAGCTATCACCTGGGTTTCAGAAAAGTCATCCAAAATAGTATGTGAACAGAATACACGTTTATAAATCTGAACAACATTCTAACGTGTTCTTCTTCGCCTCTGGATCATTTTATGTTCAAATAGAGCATGGTTCCATTTTGCCCAACACTACTAAAAACTTCACTACACTACAAAAATCACCAAAAGCTTCCTCTAACAACAAAATATCGCCTGGGAAATGTCATAACGACACCCTGAGGGAGGTGTTAAATTAACGATCGATAACTGTCAAAAAAATCTTTGTGAATTGCACTTCTGTACATATTTAACGATTTGACTCTTTAAAATAACGATCGAATCGTTAAATAAGGATCCACACCTTAAAATATCGGTTCTGTGTAGTGAAACGTTATTTGATGATTTTTCAAAGCGTTAAATCGTTTAGTGAATTGAACTAGCTTCAATAACGTGCAAAATCGTTAAAATAACGACCGCAATCTGAAAATAAAGCTTTGTGAATTGACCCCATAATGTATGTAGAAACATTTACTAAAAAACACATATATTCTCTGTGTAACAGAATTTGTGACACCTCACTGATGACAGAAAAGATAGGTAAGGCCTAGGTGTCTTGCCAAAGTCAGCTTAAAACCTCTGTTTAAAAAAATAATTAAAAAAAAGATAGTACTGTATTTCCACACTTTAAAAAAATCTTATTTTGATTTGAAAAATAGTTGGTAGAGCTTAATAAGTTGAATTGGATAAATTAGGGTTTTACTAAATTTGCACACTTGCTATTTAGACATTGATTGCATTTTTTTTTTCTGGAGGAATATCAATGTTTGAATTCATCCAGGAGAAAATACAGTCAACTTATTAGTAATAATTATATTACTGGAAGCCACATAAAGCCAAATATATGACTTTATTTGCAACTTCTATTTTAAGTGACATATCAGAATATCCATTTGTTGAATGAAGGATACATCAACTTAACATTTTTGACCCCTATGTTACCTCATCGCTCCATACACTTCCTTTGAATGAATTTTGACGTACATGTTATTATACTCTAACAAAACACACCACTCCTATTTTTAAAGTGTCCTTTTCTCCTTAGAAATCCACTCTATTTAGATGTCAATCAGTACATGTATTGAATTGAAATTCCCTCCCACATGACACTATATATTGTCACAATATTAAGGCATGTTCTACTTTACTAGAACTGTTGTCCTAAGAGTGTCCCACCATAAGAGACAACAGCCAACATGCTTGTCCTACATGTCTTATTGCTTGTAGCCGCTCTTCTGCAGAAAGGTATGCTTTTTCAAACACTTTGTTATCTCATATAATTCTGCACATTAACTAGATGATTGCAGTCCTTCAGCTATTGATGAACTACATTTTCCAGCATGCTATATAAGTCACTGATTTGCTGTTCCTCAACAATCAGATACCAGACTTCATATTAAGGATTTGAACATCACTCTAGCTAACTAATTAGGGATTAGATTTGAGCTAGTTGTTGAGATCTCTATCTCTAATGTTTGGATGGGTAATAATTTATACTAAACAATTTATTTAGTTTACATTCATTGTGGTTCTTGGTATAACTGATTGACCTAAAAATATGGTGTAGCAAGCTATGCTAAATATGTCTTGCACATCAATGTAATGCTAAAACAGAAGCATCAACAGGCAATGTCATTGGGTGTACACATGGGCATTGTTCTAAAGCGTAAAAATGTTGATGCTGACTTGCTGCAGGCTCCATCTTCATGCCTTTGTATGTGGCCAGAGTACACCATCAAGTTAATGAAAGCTACAGTTAATACATATTTTCATTGCTTTACATGCTTGAAGTAATGAAAATAACTGTATCTCATGGGTATATTTGTATTGGAATTTTAGAGTTGTATACCATACTATAAATGTTATTATTATTTTTATTATAATTACTATGAGTAATGTTTATTTTATACACAGAATGGGTACACCATAGGTAAATAAAGATACTTAAAAGTATGCATTTTTTTAAGCTCAGTTTTAGTAACCCTGGTAAGCTCATCCTAAATGCATCCCCACACCAGGGCCGCCATCAGGAATTTTGGGGCCCCTTACACAGCTTCAGGCATGGGCCCCCTGGAGCAGAGAACCAGGGGGGGGAGGCTGCTGGCGCGAATTGAGAAGCGGGGGGGCCCTGAAGAAATAAAGGAAAATATATATAAAAAAGGGGGGTAGCCATCCGGGGCCCTGGGGACCTCTATGCCCTTTGATGAAAAGAGAGAAAATATATATATATATATATTTTTTTAAAAGGGTGGTTGCCAACTGGGGCCCCGGGACCTTATTTTTTTTTTTTTTATAAAAGGAAATTACAAAAAAAGGGGGCTTTCCATTCGGGATCTCTGGGCCCTTTAATAAAAAGAAACCTCTGGGCCCTTTAAAAAAAAAGAAAGAAATAAAAAAATATATATATAAAAAAGAAATAAACATTTATATAAAAAAAATAAAACAAGGGGGTTGCCTTCCAGGGCCCTGGGGACCTCTGGGCCCTTTAATAAAAAATAAAAATATAAAAAAAATATATAAACAAAGATAAAAAATACAATTATAAAAAAAGGGGGTTTTGGCCCTGGGGACCTCTGAGCCCTTTAATAAAAATACATCTACTCTTCATGCCACCACGGCACCCTCTAATGCCTGGTGCTGACCACTGCTCTAGCCCCCTGTCTCTGTTCTCTGTGGGCAAGACCGAAAAAACACTCATTATTCTTGCATGCCAACTTACAACTGTAACTGTCAGACAATGCATCTTCACATCAAAACAATATCAACACACAAGTTCACAAATCTGCTCCTCTATGACAATGGTCATATTACCATAATTCTATGATAAAACCCCTACTTTATATGGTGGGTAAAGTAGGAAACTTATGTCAACTTTTTGTTAATTAGGAACATCCTGAAAGAAGCAACGTAATTATTTAAGAACAGAAAATATGACCATCAAAACTTTAGTTTCCCCACTGATTAACAGTATAGTTAAATCATCAACGGCTGTTTTTACATTTTTTATATAGAATATATTTTAATTATTATTAATAGATTTAGCGCCTTGCACTTGTTTCAATAGATTGCATGAATTGTAAAATGAGTTAATCAGCTAGAAATATGTGTTGATTGTTTTATTACTAGACACACTGAAAAGAGAATATTGTATGATCTTTACCTATAGTTTGCTTCAATCTGTTATATGAAGTTAGAATTGTTTTTAGATTTTCAGGCCCTTCAGGTGTCTTATCAAGTTTATAGAATTAACAGTGGGAATTAGAAGTATTGCATCGATTCAGATTGCTGACATAGTTTGTGTTAAACCTAGTAAATAATTTCTACAGCTCAAATAAGCAAATATAATTTTTTTTTTCTAAATTGGATACAATTAGAATTCACAACTCAGTTTTACATAATAATAATAATTTTTGTGTTAAAAAATAGAAGAGAACTTTATGCAATGTGTGAAATGGAAGAATAAAAAAACCCCACAAAGAACAACAAAGCACAAAGCAATGGATTTGAAAGAGATTAGAAAGTGTAGCTTTGCATTGTAGTGGTATATTTATAAGCAACAATCCACCGGAGTACAGACTGATATGATGATGTGAGCAATCACAATGCCTTTTTTCTTTTTTTGGTGAGCAGTGATCCATACAAAACTACTGTATTGGTCTCAGTCTCACCCTACCACACCCTGCACTGGTGCAATACTTGATAGGCCAGCTTTACTCCTGAGCAAATCACTTCTAAAGGTATTACAAGAGTAAAATTATCAAAGGTACTTAACATTTTTCATAGTTTTCAGTGTATGATAGAACAATATTTAGAAATATGAAAACATACAAAGCAGGGCTACAGTTTGGTCACCATTTGTTATATGACGTTTAGAGAATAGCTTACATTTTTTTTTCTAAACATGTATATCTAATAATTTGAATATGTTTTTATATATTATATATATATATATATATATATATATATATATATGTATATGTATATTATCATTTAGTAATATCGTAGCCTTAATTCTGCCTAAATATATTATCTAAAGTGTAAGTACACATATACTGTATATATATATATATTAGTGTTACATGGGATTTCTAAAAAAAATCCCCTCTGGCTGTCAAAGAATATACATGGTAAATGGGACATTCAATGCTTTTTAACTTGGGCAAATCCATAAATTATTTTTAAGGCACACTAAAACCCATTATCTTATTATCTTTGGACTTATAGTTCCAATAATTTATGATGATAGCAGTAGTCAAGACAAACATGATAGTCCACCTAATAGTTTATGAGCTGGGACAAAAATTCAGATGTAGAGAAACTGTTAACCATCTAAAATATCAGTTAATGCTTATAAAAACATGATGTATAAATGTTGTACTGATCTTAAATAATGTTTTCTTCCCTTTAGGAGATGCTGCTAACGCATGCTACCGTAAGTATTCTTTGTCCATATGTTCCATGGCTTTATATACACAATAGATATATAGATAACCAGACAGAAAGAAAATTAAACTATATTTATGTGTTAACACTTAGGTGAAACATGACTTCTCCTTTGTACTGGCCACACCAGGGGTTGTCTCCGGCCAATTTTTAATTTTTTTTTGCTGATGCTACATGTTATACTGAACACAGACATATCATATGAGAAATGCTTAGTTAGAAAATGTAAAACTAGATAGTAAGCAATCAATGTGTAGTAATAATACAGACTGCAGCCCCCTTGGGCACATCAAAAAGAAAAAAGATATGGTTCATAATGCGCTAAGCAGTTGGCTAAAGAGGCATGGTTAAATAAAACACGAGTCTATTCACTATATACACTTATCCTTGTACCCACAAAATGAGCCTGAATTTCTGTTGCACTAGGCAGACTCTCACAGAAACATAAACAAGGCTGGGTTTATAATGTTAACATTCCTTGTGTAAAGCTGACCATACATTGTACAATGTTCTTATTACATTTCTTTACCTTCAAATATGTAGTGCAAGGGCCTGCCGGATTGCATACAAATTTAAAGTTAACCTACAATACAAATACAATACAAATTTAAGTTTGACCTCATATTATATTGTTTTGGATTCGCTGCAAGATCACTATTTTCGGCAGTGAGAGAGGGCCTCCCTCCCGCCACTCTCCCGCGCCCTCCGCCGCTTACCGGAGCAGAGGAGATCGGGTCCTGTCAGTGGCTGGGTATGGATACGAGTGAGGGCAAGAGGGCAAGATGGCCCCCACCAGTCTCCATACGATAGCAGAGCGTAAGCAATGTCAAAACATCACCTCTGCCATTGCTCTTAAAGGGCCATTTTTTTGTAATTTTTTCAAATGACAATTTTTTTTATTCCATTTTAGTCTAAATATTTTTTTTTACCCCAGATCTCATATTTAAGAGGACCTGTTGTGCTTTTTTCTATTGCAAGAAATATTTACATTCCTTGTAATAGGAATAAAAGTGACCTATTTGTTTTTAATAAATAAATAAAATCAAGTAAAATAAATAAGAAAGAAAAAAGCGTCTGTCCCGACAAGCTCGCGAAGAAGAGAAGCGAATGCATACGCAAGCAGCGCATGCATATGAAAACGGTGTTCAAACCACACATGTAAGGTATCGCCGCGGTAGTTAGAGCGAGAGCAATAATTCTAGCCCTATTACCTTCTCTGTAACTTAAAACATGCAACCTGTAGAATTCTTTAAACAACCTGTAGAATTCTTTAAACACAGAGGGCCGGATTCAAAAAGAATTTACTTCAGCGTATAAAGAGATACGCTGCGTAAATACTAAGATTAAATTTCTTCTAAGATACGAGCGGCGTAAGTCGAGATATGATACGAGCGGCGTAAGTCACTTACACTGTCGTATCTTAGTTGCATTATTACGCTGGCCGCTAGGTGGCGCTCACGGCGTTTTTTGCGTAATATATGCAAATTAGCTATTTACGCCGATTCCCGAACGTACTCGCGGCGGCGCGTCGTCGTTTGCATAAGCATTAGAGCGGCGTAAGATTACCCCTGCTATAGGAGGCATAGCCAATGTTAAGTATCAAAAAAAACATGAATTACGTGGGGTCATGATTAATTTACATGAATCACGCCCCCACTTCATTCATTTGAATTGCGCGGCCTTAAGCCGCAACACATACGTTACGCTGCCGTAATAAATAAAGAATTGCGCAATTTACAGTGGCGTAATGTATCGGGGATACGTGGATCTTTCTGAATCTGGCCCAGAGTCTGAAAAACAGGCTTGGGCTAAAGTGGTTAAGAATAAACAGATTCACTCTGATACCAGTATGAAACCAGCCTTAAAGTCAATGGGCCAGATTCTCATAAGAGATACGACGGTGTATCTCCAGATACACCGTCGTATCTCTGTTTTTCTCCCCGGGTATTCTAGTATTCCTAGAATCATTTACGCATAGATACGGCGGAGATCCGACTGGCGTAAGTCCCTTACACCGTCGGATCTTAGATGTAATTCTACGCTGGCCGCTAGGTGGCATTCCCGTCGATTTCAGTGTTGAATATACAAATGAGCCTGATACGCCAATTCCCGAACGTTTTTGCGCCGCTTTGCCGTAGTTTACGGCGTTTTCGTAAGCGTAAGGTTACCCCTGCTATATGAGGGGTAACCTTACGTCAGTCTCACGTATGCCTTGTTAGTCGTTTACGTAACTCTTTTGCGAATCGGCATGTGCATTAATTACGTTGCCGTCGTAATCAATGTATTTGCGGCGTACTATGGAGCATGTGCAGTGGCCTACGTTTAAGGCCGGTGCATGCGCAGTTCGTTCGGCACGGGGGCGCGCTTAATTAAAATACAAGCCGCCCCCTTTGAATTACGCGGGGATACGCCGGGCCATTTACACTACTCCGCCGCAGATTACGGAGCAAGTGCTTGGAGAATACGGCACTTGCTCCTGTAAGTTGCGGCGGCGTAGTGTAAATAGCTTACGCGCCGCCGCCGCAGGATATACGAGAATCTTGCCCAATTTGTTTACTTTAGGATTTCTTTAAGGACTAAATCAAGCAAACAAAATAATGTTTTTTTTATAGACTAAGGAAAGTTTAGAACCTATGTCAAGATTTGTAATGGTTTCTGGGGCTTCATTGTGGAGATTTCCTCTTACATCTTGTACCAATGACTTATAGAAATCAGAGGTGATATAGAGGATAGCACAATACTATTATGTGTTAAATATTGATTCTAAAGTAGTACATCACTGCTGTTTTTATTATTCTTTACAGAACCACTAACTGCTGCAGACACAATCCTGTGTAGCGATGCTACATGTGGTGGTGGATCTTGTACATCAGCCAATGGATGTGCATGTAATATTGATGGCGCTACAACCTGTGTTCCGACAGAAACTGAATGTGCCAGCGTGTCACCGTCCAATAATATTTGTTGCCCTACAAACTATTACTGGTCACCAACAGACAAATGCTGTACAGGTAACTTGAGTTATTGAATTGATTTTGTCTTTTTGGGTGCCTTTTTAGTAGAATCAACTATAGGAATCTGAAGTTCAACTTGTAGTACTTTTGACAACTTATTTTTTTTTCCGCCTATTACAGCCACTCTAAACTGCAACCCTGCTTGTACCAATGATAAGATTTGCACAAATGTCAGCTCGGTAGCCACTTGCGGCTGTAATACTACACTCTACAGTGGTCAGAGTAAGTCCCAGAAACCTTAAAATGTGGTATAATAACTGTTATTGTTGTTGATTGGCCAATTGTTTTCACCTTGTACAGGTTGTTATCACATATGAAGCCAACTGCTGCATTAAAAGCTGAAAAATGTTTTACTGACCTCTGGTCTAAATTAGTCGATTTGCTATACTACTTTGAAACATTGGACACACAGGAGAAGATTTGCTAAAACTGGTGAACAAAGAATTTGTTGCTTCTGTGCATAGGAACTAATCAGCTTCTAGGTTTTAGCACTCGTTCAATCGCACAATTTCAAAGCATGGCAGTGCAACTTCTAAGACATCTGTGTGGCTTCATGCACAGATGTCTATGCAAGTTGCGCCCAAAATCACCAACAGTAGGACAGATGCTAGTTTTTTAAATCGATGCGGCACCACAAAGTTGATGTCGCACTGATATGAACAGTGCCAATAGGGTGCAACTTGTCATACGATTTGAACTGTCAAATCGCATAACAATTTGCTCTAATGTAAACAAGGGCTAATGCCTCGTACACACGACCGTTTTCCACGACAGAATCCATCAAGAAACTTGGTGGCAAGCTTTTTTGCAGAGGAAAACAGTTGTGTGTATGTTTTTCATCGAGAAAACTGTTGTGGATCTCGACGTGTATGCTTAGAAACCCGCGCATGCTCAGAATAAAGTACAAGACAGGAGCGCACCTTCGGTAAAGTAGTGTTCGTAATGGAGATAGCACATTCATCACGCTGTAACAGACTGAAAAACGCGAATCGTCTCTCACCAAGCTTTTACTTAACACGCAGTAACATGAGATAAGCAAAGGTAGCCCCAAGGGTGGCGCCAGTGGAATCAAACTTCCCCTTTATAGTGCTGTCGTACGTCTTGTACGTCACCACGTTTGAGAATGACAAGATTTTGTTTTGACAGTGTGTATGCAAAGAAAGCTTGTCAAGATGCAGTGTGCAACAGGCCTAAGGGGGACTCCAATGCACAATCTTTGATTTAAGGAAGACTAGGACAAGAATAAGTTTGCGCTCATGTGCGCGGAATGCACAAAATTGTGCGAACACACATGCACGAAAATATGTACAAGAAAAAAACAGCTGAAAAAATAGATGCTCAAACAGGAGTATCATGTGCAAGAGGACTAATACATACTAGAGTGCTCATCAGAGTTTCCCCTTGCTTAACCTCCCTGGCGGCAGAGGCGTTGCTAGGGGGTACGGGGGTGCGGTCCGCACCCGGGTGACACCCTTAGAGGGGTGACACCATCCCGATATTTTTAATTTTTTTTGCTGACATTATATTATGGTCAGTGCCAGACTGGCATATCGGGAGATCGGGAGAAATACGGGTAGGCTGCCTGTAATGTGGCCGGTTTGAGTTGCGGGGCTGCAGTGCTCTCTGTCCTCTCTCTCCTGTGTATCATCATCACGGAGCTTGCTGGCTGGGTCTGTGTTCGGCGATGACGCTGTAACACAGTCCCGCCCCCCTAGACCGGCTCATATGATAGTAGATAGAATCAGTGTTTAGCCTATCGCACGGGTCGGTCTAGGGGGGCGGGACCGTGTTACTGCGTTATCGCCGAACACAGACCCAGGCAGACCAGCTCAGTGAGGATACACAGGAGATGTTATGGCGGCCGCACAGCCAGCCAGAGGTGCTTAATAGGAGCCAGATCGCATATAGGAGAAGCAGGGGGGCTGCATACAGAGGAATTGAGCTGTCTATATTCCTCCATACAGCCGCTGAATGCTTTCAGGAGGGAGAGGAGGAGAGGGAAGCATTCTGCGGCTGTATGGAGGAATATAGATATCTCAATTAATCTATATTAAGCTTCACCCAGTGTTCTCCCCCCACCACACTCTCCAGCCCCCCCCACAGTTCTCTCTACCCCTGTTCTTTCTGCCCCCCTCTGATCCCCCCCATCCTTCTCCAGCCACCATCCCAGTGCCCCCCCAGTGCTCTTCACCCCCCTGTTCTCCCCCCAGTGCTCTCCACCCCTGTTCTCTCCACCCCCCCAGTGCTCTCTACCCCTGTTCTACCCCAGTGCTCTCCACCCCTGTTCTCCACACCCCCCAGTGCTCTCCACCCCTGTTCTCCCCCAGTGCTCTCCACCCCTGTTCTCTCCATCCCCCCCAGTGCTCTCTACCCCTGTTCTCCCCCAGTGCTCTCCACCCCTGTTTCCCCCCCCCCCCCAGTGCTCTCCACCCCTGTTCTCCACACCCCCCAGTGCTCTCTCCCCCCCTGTTCTGCTCTCCACCCCTGTTTTGTCTGGCCCCCACTGGTGCTCTCAAGCTCCCCCCATTGCTCTCCACTCCCCCCTGCTCTTTGTACCCCCAGTGCTCTCCAGTCCCCGTGCTCTCCAGCCCTGTTCCTTTTTGCCCCCCCCCCCCAGTGCTCTCAAGATCCCCCTTAGTTGTCTCCAACCACCCCCTTAGCCTCCCGTGTTCTCCAACCCTGTTCTTTTTTCCCCCCGCCAGTGCCCTCAAGCCCCCCATTGCTCTCCACTCCCCACCCCTGTGATCTCCACTCCCCTCTGCTCTTTGCCTCCACCCATGTGCTCAGAGGACAGGCTGACTGGGGGCAGAAAATGAGGACGGCTGAAGGTGCAGGTGGCCAGGGACCACTCCATCTCACAACAAACAGATCCTCTGGAAGGAGCACTGTTTCCATCCAAAACAAGAAAAGACCCTGCCTGCTGATGGCAATTATGGATATCCTGCTGGCATGGAAGGTACCGTACCAAGCATCAACAACACACCTTCCCACAGACAGTGAATTTAGACTGGGACATGGGGCACAGGAGGGGCTGCAATGATGGGCACAGTGGCGACAATTGCTGGGCACAGTGGCAACAATTGCTGGGCACAGTGGTGACAATTGATGGCACAGTGGCTACATTTGATGGCATGGAATAGTGGTGACAATTGCTGGGCACAGTGGTGACAATTGATGGCACAGTGGTAACAATTGATGGCACAGTGGCTGCGTTTGGCATAGCACAGTGGCTGCGTTTGATGGCATGGCATAGTGGTGACAATTGCTGGGCACAGTGGTAACAATTGATGGCACAGTGGCTGCGTTTGATGGCACAGTGACTGCGTTTGGCATGGCACAGTTAAAATAAATACAGTTCTTTAACAGTTTAAGCTTTGAATTCTATTATTTTCATATGATTTTGTTATTCAAATTTGCTAGTTGATTGAAAGTTATTAACGGCACTACTGTTGCCAATATATGCAGTGTTATTAGGGGAAACATTTTTATGGGGGGGGGGGGGGGTGACACCATGTTATACCGCACCAGGTGACACCAACCCTAGTGACGTAGTATGATTCTTTCTGATTTTAGGTGCTGAAAGCGGTACCATTATTTGCAAGGAAATTTGGCGTTTTATACTGTAGGCTTGTAATTGTAATTAGGAATACCTCACTTAAATCTGACCAAACAAGAGTCTAGTAGGCATCCCGGGTATGAATGTTTTTTAAAAACAAAATTATAAATTATAATATAATAAATAATTATAAATAATTATAACAAATAATATTATAATTATAATAAAAATGATTCAATATTGTAATCAACTCAAAATCACTGAAATTTGCTCAGTTGCAGAATTGTCGCTGTCATTACTTTTATTTTTTATGACGAATTTCCCCACAAATCGCTATCATTCAATTATGCAAAAGATTCTAAGTTATTATCGCTGTTTTCTAGCTGATCTAAAACCATTTAGATACCGCCAGGGGGGTTAACTGCAAATAGATATATAAATCAATTAATAAAGTATTTACTGATTTATATTTATATACATTTTAGTGTAATTCACTATATTTATATTTTAGTGCAGGAGTCTCCAAACATTCTAAACAAAGGGGCGGTTTATTGTCCTTCAGACTCTTGGAGGGCCGGACTTTGGCCAGCGGGCGTGGAAATTTTCCTTGCATCATTGTTAGTATCATCTGGTATTAGGGGGAGGAATAGTGCCCCATTGCTGGTATCATAGGGAGGAATAGTGCCCCATTGCTAGTATCATAGGGAGGAATAGTGCTCTATTAGTTGTGTCAGTGTGAGAAATGGTGCTCCATTGTTGGTGTCAGATGGCAGAATAGTGTCTCGTATCAGTGGGAGGGATAGTGCCCCAGGGGCCGGATAAAGACAAGCAAAAGGCCGCATCCGGCCCTCGGGCCGCAGTTTGGAGACCACTGTTTTAGTGTAATGCACACTTAAAGGGGCAGCTGTCACATTATTGCACAGTTGACGCCCTTTATAATTGGATTCTTTGCAAACAGATATAGTAGACACAAATTATTGTAGCTATATGATCATTAATTAGCCCAAATTTTTTTTTTATTATTACAACTAGTATGAAAGCCTGAATTTGACTTGGTTTCAGACTTTTTCAATTTTATGTACAGCAGCACTTAAGCAGCCCATAGATTATGTGATTTTTTTCCTTCCACCATGGCTGAAAGGAAAGAAAATTGCTTGATTCCTCCATCAACGCACTCAGTATTGATGACAGAATCCCTCCCATGGTTCTATTGTGTTCCTCTGGGGGGGTGCAGGGGGTGCAGGGAGTGCAGGGAGCCTTCTAAGCTGGTAGAATAGGATGTTTACTGCCAGCTGCTATAGCTGCCCTGCCTGCCTGGTACAGCTAGCCTGCCCATACTGCTGAACCGGACAAGATTTAATCCATCTATATATGGCTGTAGACTAAGAGAGAGAGGGGAAGCACTGGGAGTCAGTCAGGTGTGCTGCATGGAAAAGTGCTAAGGAAATTGCTTACAGGAGGAGAGTGCAGAGTGTGCAGACAGAGATGGCCTTTTTAATATTCTGATGGCCTTATCTAAACGTGAGAGAAAATCGCAAATCTTGGATTGTCAAAAACAAAAAAATAGAGAGGAATCTGACAAAGTTAAAGATCAAAGTCATTTTTATGTGACAATTACCTTATTTTAGAGAGATTTTCTATTAGGGCCCTTTCACACGGGGCGGATCAGTATTGATCTGCCTCTGTGTGTCCGTCTGCTCAGTGGGGATCCCTCCGTAAATCCCCGCTAAGCTGTCAGCTGACAGGGCGGTCCCCGCACACTGTGCAGGGACCGCCCTGTTTTTTCTCCACTCGTCTGCAGAGCGGATCGGATGAAAACGGACACATGGTCCTTGTTCATCCGATCCGCTCTGCAGACGGAAGAAAAAATAGGGTTTTCTTCCGTCCGCAAAAGCGGATCTTAGCGGAGGCGGACAATTGCGGGTGTCAGCGCTGACACCCGCTATCCCATAGGGATACATGTATGTCCGTATTTCATCCAAAAACGGATGGATGAAATACAGACATACGGTCCGCACATGCGAGAGGGGCCTTACTTCTCGTTGTGTCTATGGAGCAGGAGTTTATTCTCCCCAGTGAGACACAGGTGCCACATAGGAATTGCCAATTGTTTAACTCATTCCCATACACTGTCCAAAACTTACTATTCAAAGGCCACTTTGAATTTCTCTAAAAGGCTTGGTAACTTGGGGAAATTAATTGTAGGAATATTAAAGTATATGTAAACACTCAACTTGTAAAACAACCCATTCAGTTTAAAATAGAAATGAAAGGCAATGATAAACACGATATACATTTTTTATTTTTTATAAGTGATCACATAATCTCTATTCTTCGTTGCATACAAGCTAGGGGTGGATAAGCAGCACACTGGTCTTCCCAGTGAATGGCTATGCAGGGGGGGGGGCATGTCAGGATAAGTCTGATCATTGGAGGAGAGCAAGATGAGTTCCCAACCATGCTAGTGTGGTCAATTTGTAAGATTAACCGCTTAAGCCCCGAATCTTTATGCAGCTTAAAGACCAGGCCACTTTTGGCTCCCAAACAAAATTGGCGTCGTTTTTTTCTAACAAATAGAGCTTTCTTTTGGTGGTATTTAATCACCTCTACGGTTTTTATTTTTTGAGCTATAAACAAAAATAAAGCCACAATTTTGAAAAAAATGCAATATCTTTTAATTTTGCTATAATAATCATTCCCAGAAAATATATACAAAATATTTTTTTCCTCAGTTTAGGCTGATACGTATTCTTCTACATATGTTTGGTAAAAAATATCGCAATAAGTGTTTATTTATTGGTTTGCGCAAAATGTATAGTGTCTACCAAATAGGGGATAGTTTTATTGCATTTTCATTAATAATTTTTTTTCTAGTAATGGCGGCGATCAGCGATTTTTATTGTGACTGCGACATTATGGCGGACACATCGGACACTTTTGACACTATTTTGGAACCATTGTCATTTTTACAGCGAACAGTGCTATAAAAATGCACTGGTTACTGTAAAAATTACACTGGCAGTAAAGGAGTTAACCAGGAGGGGGCGCTGTAGGGGTTAAGTGTGCCCTAATGTGTGATTCTTACTGTGGGGGGGCGTGTGACGTCACAGATCTTCGTTCCCTATGACAGGGAATAGACGATCAGTGACAAGCTCACTAGGAAGCACGGGGAGAGGTTTGTTTACACTTACCTCTCCCTGTTTCCTCTCTGTGACTCGATCGTGGGACACCAGCTGTGATCAGGTCCACTGTTCCCGCGGGGACGGTCACAGAGCAGAGGACCGGACTTAAAGGGGAAGTACATGTACGCCCTTGTGCCCAGGGGCGTACCCTTGTGCCCAGCCATGCCATTTTGTCGGTGTATATCGTCGTGCAGTGGTCCTCAAGCGGTTAATGCAGAGGGACTGATAGGAATACCAGATATTTCCCACAAAGGAAGCAATAAAAATATAACAAGATACTTTTTAAAACAGGCCCAAATCAGGAATATGAAATGTTAGGTTTACACAGGGCTTTTTTTCTGGGGGAACTTGGGGGAACTCAGTTCCACCACCTTTAGCTCAGACCCTTTGGTGCCCGCTCACCACAATCACTTGTGAACACAGAAGTCTGGTTTCAGTGTTTACAAGTGACTGCTTTGTAACCCCCTGAACTCTGCACACTGTATGTAATGCAATTCTGGTATTTAATGCCCCTTTAAGACCCTTCCACTGTTTGTGAAATCTGAACGGGTCGTGGTTGAGTTCCTGCACCTATTTTCTGAGAAAAAAAGCTCTGGGTTTACATATTCTTTAAGATATCGTGGAAGTCGACACGCTAAGTAAGCATTGTCACATCCAACATTTGTAATAGCGTGCCTTCTTATTTTTTCTGCTTTGTTTTAGACTCATCATCTGTGTCTCCAACAATAAATTGTGGATCAAATGTCATAACGGTCTCCCTTAGTGAATGCTTATTGGAGTCGATTGGCTATGATTCCAAAAGCTTCCAGTTAAACAACAACTCTGACTCCTGCACTAACACCTACACACAGACCATCAACAACCAGACTATGATGACAATCCAGGCTTTACCCCAGACAGGATGGTGTGGGAATGTCATGACTGTAAGTATATCTGTAAAGATCAGTTTATAAATATGTGCTAGTATACTGACAAAATAGTATCAGACACAGATCAATAATCAGACAAGGTTAGTTCGTTTTACACCTATGTCAACATTCAGCTACAATGGATGTTTTGCATAAAGGACAGCTAGAATTGAAATTGACAACGTATGGAGCCATTGCCTACATTCACATCTGAAATGTGGCGTTTTATGATTTGGCCAAGTGAGTGTTTATTATAGATACACCCAATATTTGGGTTAGTAGGTAGTGTACTCAGTCCTGGTTTACAGAGGCTCTAAGTGTCCTAGCGCAGGCTAGTGTTGGTCAACTGGGGAGATGTTAACCTGCACACTTGTATTACTGTACATTTACTAGAAAGTATGTTCAGTGCCGATCCTGACCTCCCTGGGGCCCTAAGCAAAATGACATGTCACATTAAAAAAAGATTAAAGTTGAGAAGCGGGGGGACAGTGTAAAGTCACATTAAAGATTCAAGTTGAGAAGTGGGGGGAGGGGGTGTTCTGCTTGCGGAAATGACATCTTACATTAAAGTGAGAAGCGGGGGGTGCTGACTTCTTACTTGTTCTCCCATGCAGCAAGCGAGTTGCGAAGTGGGGTGAGGGGCCAAAAATGACTTCTCACCAGGCGGGGCCTCTAGTAATTTGGGGTGCCCTAAGCGGATTGCATAGTGAGCCTATAGGGCGGATCGGCCCAGAGTATGATACAATTTCAGAATGCTTCTACTTCACCTAAGAGAAACACAATGCAAGTGGTGCCATTACATCCACAGAACATTTTTATGTGGGTTGAACTTCATGGTCTATTCCATGCACCTACAGTAGTCTAATACAGCCTTTTACAACCTGGGGTGCTTCAGGTTTCTTCAGGGGTGCCTTGGAAAAATGCCTAAAAATGTACAAAATATTTTGTACAAGACAGCGGGTGTATCAAGTATGCCTTTTAGTTAAACAAAGCCACAGGTTTTTGATTGTGCACCATTACAACCTTACAGCCGCCCGCCATCCTAACACCCAATGACGTCCTCGGTTGATAAGGAGGACATCGGTTGCCTGCATAACATCCTTGTTTGTCCCTCACCTGCCCCTCTTGAGATTGTGCAGAATTTCAAAGAGTGCCTTGACTGAAAAAAGGTTGAGAAAATCTGGTCTAATATGACTGAACATGTGATCTTATCAAGCTTGTTGATCTTTCTATCTGACGAAAAAAAGGATCCAGACATATTTCCCAAATTTTTTGTTTTTCAGATGGATAGCTCAGCAGTTTATTATTCAAATGTCCTCCACATTGGAATTTCAAGCAAGAATGTAATTACAGCAAATCCTGTAAACCTCACCTTTTCCTGTTCCTACAACTTGACGATACAGACAAGCTTGGCTGGTGGTTTTAATACTTCCACAAAGTAAGAATACATTTAAAACTATTAAAGGGGTTGTGAACCCTCATGTTTTTTCACCTTAATGTAGCCTATGCATTAAGGTAAAAAAACACCTTGCAGTGTCTGGCCCCCCAGTCCCCCCCCCCCCCCGTTTTACTTACCTGAGCCCCAAATTTCTATGGGCGCGATCCCGCGTCGCTTTCTCCAACGGCTTCCCAGCTCTTCATTACACAGATTGATAGCAGCACAGCCATTGGCTCCCACTGCTGTCAATCAAATCCAATGACGCGGCCGCCAGGGGCGGGACTGAGTAATACACTCAGCGTCCACAGATGACACAGGGCCGCGCCCACAAGGTAACCCCCTCAGGAGAGAGCTTCCCAGAGAGGGTTATCTAATGCGGGGAAGAGCCGCCCCAGATCGATTGGGGCCACTCTGTGCAAAATAAACTGCACAGTGGAGGTACCGTATTTATCAGGGTATTGCGTGCTCCCGCGTATAGCGCGCACCCCTAAAGTTGCCCCGAAATTCCTGTAAAAAAAATGTTATAACATTTTATTACTTACAGTTTTGGTGTCTTGCCCGGTGTCCATTGTCCGGTCCGGCGTCCGTCTGCGGCCTCGGTGGTGTCCTCCCGGCTTCTCCAGCGCTGTCCGAGTCGAATTCACGCTTCCCGCCATATACCGAGCGCAGTACACTCAGGCGCGCTCGGCCACGCTCGGCTTCTCACGCATAAACGTCACAGATCGTGACTACGAGCGAAGCCGAGCCTGGCCGAATGTACCCGAGTGTACTGCACTCGGTATGTCAGCGGCTCAGTTCAAACTGAGCGTGGGAAGCGGGTAACGGCGTATATCGCGCACCTACGATTTTCCACCTATTTTAAGGGGAAAAAAGTGCGCGGTATACGCCGATAAATACGGTAAGTATGACATGTTTGTTATTTAAAAAATTTAAAAACTCAAAGTTTTAATATCACTTTAAGTGCTAACATTTCACAGAAGAGGTCTAGAAATATTTTGGCCTCTCCCTTACATATACTGTATATTCATTTTCATTATTCTTCCTTCCTTTCTTGTCTGTAGCACTGTCAACCTCACGGCAAGCGGGGTTGGCTCCGTGACCACTACAATGGCAGCCTACTGGGATGCACAATATACTCAACCAATACAAAGCAGTGACACTGTACCTGTTGGATCAAGCGTCTATATCGGAGTAACTGCAAATGCTGGAGATGTCAACACATTTGTTCTAAGAACAGAGAGCTGCGTTGCTACTCCTGATAATAATGTTAATAATGTCAACCAGGCAGTCATTTTGAGTGGAGGGTATGTTTTTTGTAATTTCTATAATCATTTCTGTTTTTTATTATTTCCGTACTGTATTTCTGACTATCATACAGAGACAAAACCAGTTGCATTAAAGTAAAACTTCAGGCAGACAACCAAATATGCAAAGGAAATGCATATATGTGAGCTGTTTTATCTGCCAAATTATTTGTATCTGTGTCCATCCAGTTCGGTCATTTATACATCTCAGAACACAGCTGTTGGGCAGAGCAGGAGACTCGATTTTTCTAATGCTGCATTTAAATCTAAAAAGCTAATTTATATTATATTGCAATTTAGCGATTCTTAGATGTGGTGGCTGCATTTGTTTTCTTTTTTAGACTTTCTTTCTTTTATTTTTACCTGGTGATCCAGCAAGTGTGTCTGTTGTTTTTCAACACAATAATCTGTCCTGCAGATGTAGCTGTTAAAGGGTTATGACAACCCATTTACTACTGACAGGGGTGCTTGCAATAGTCAGCTTTTATTTATGCAAAACCTTTATCCCAAAAGGAACAAAAACTGTTGCTGTAACTGCTTCTAAAGTGTGAGCTGGAGTGTGGCTTCAATTTGTTAGTGTCTAATTCTGCTAGTACATCTAACACTTCCCTCCCCCAAGACTGTCTAATTGTGCCCCCAGTGCTCCTTCATTCAGATGGGGGATCCAGAATTTATGTTACTGGCCAGATCACCAGGTGAAAACAAAGAAAAAAATAAATGAAAAAGAAAACTAATGTTGCCACCATATCTAAGGACTCGTAAGCTGCAATATATTAACAATTTTGGTTTTAATATCACTTTAGGTAGAATTTACTAGTCTTGATTCTATCCTAAGGCCCCTTTCACACGGGGCAGTGGAGGTGAGGTGGCGGAATTGTCGCGGGATTCGGCCGATAGCGGTGCGGTATTAACCCCCTGCTAGCGGCCGAAAAAGGGTTAATACCACCCGCAATTCACCTCTGCAGAGGCGCATTGCGGGTGGTATTACTGCGGTTTCCTATTGTTTTAAATGGGAAGAAGCGGTGAAGGAGCGGTATACACACCGCTCCTCTCACTGCTCCTAAGATGCTGCTTGCAGGAAATATTTTTCTCTCCTGCCAGCGCGTCGCCTCAGTGTGAAAGCCCTCAGTCTTTCACATTGAGAAGGCTGGGCAGGAGTTTTTCAGGCGGTATTTAGGAGCTATTTTTAGCATGTTCGTTGCACTGCAACACATCTATTGTCTCCTTGTGCTGCTTCTCCCATCTCTAGATTAAACTTTGCTGTAAAGAGACAGT
The DNA here is from genome assembly GCA_029574335.1 of Rana kukunoris. NCBI lineage: Eukaryota > Metazoa > Chordata > Amphibia > Anura > Ranidae > Rana > Rana kukunoris. The sequence continues at coordinate 432,525,437 of CM056050.1, forward strand.
GGAGACTGATTTTAAGTCAAATTCATGTATTTATAATGCTTTTACAAAAATACAGTCAAGGATTTATTAATAAATACAGAGCTGTAATAATGTGTATATTTTTGTGTAAAGTTTTCACGCCTGTATTTTTGGTATGTTTAAACCTGATGCATTGTTTTCTTATATCTAACGTAATAATTTTTATAATTTTTTTGAACAATTAAAAATCAATAATACAGCCATACATATCCAAGTCTACTGGAGATCCATTGTGAGATATTAGAAATTTAAGCTGGACCTACATTATACAATTTTGTTATTAAATTCCCTTTAGATTGATCCTACACTATGTAGTACAAGGGTCTGCCCGATTGCCTAGAAATTTTAAGGGTTTAGGTTCTATCTTATATTATATGTTTTTGGTAAATCTAAAGGAAAATGGTACAAGAAAATGATATAATATATGGCCAACCTTGGAGACGGTAACGGCATTACGTAATCCAAATATGGCTTCCCTGAAATACAATTTACACAGGTAATGCAGACTAGACATGTGCCTTCCCGTTCGTTACAAATGGATTTTCGTACGAATTTGTTAGTATTCGTACATTCGGATCAATTAGAAGTCTGAATATCTGAAAGTACTAAAATACGAAAATTACGAAATTATGAATAAGCAAAATAACAAACAAGCGAAAATACAAATGTACAATTGGACAATCTTACTAAAATATGAAACACCGAAACAGCAAAAGAACGAAAATTACATCTATAACTAACGATTTACACTCCGTATTTTAAATTGTTTGTCTGTTCGTAATTTTGTATATTCGTATGTTCGTATTTTCATTTGTGTGTTTTGTAAATCCGTTTTTTTGTTCGTAAATTTGTGTACTCGTATCGTTCTTTCGAATGGGCACTGGGCAGTGTAGTTAGTGAGTGATGTATCTTACTTAATATCTTAGCCAATCAGCTTATCTCTTTTGTGCTGAGTCAGTTTGGACAGTGGAAAGCCGCGTACACACGATCGGACTTCAAACAAGCTTTTCCGTGGATTTTTGTCCGAAGGGAGTTGGCCGAACTTTTGAAACCGAAAAAGTTGGATTTTTTGGAAAAGGCTAATTTTGAAGTTTATTGGAAAAAAGTCTGACCGTTTGTACGGGGCTTAAGAGAAAGTCTATCTTAATATGGATTAGCTGCGTGTTGAAAAAAAAACTAAAATACGAGATTGCGAATAACCGCGCCGCAATGTATTTACGAAAGTACAAAATTACGAATCCATTAAATTAAAATTATTATCTACCAAAATTACGAATTTTATATCAATGAAAATAAATTAGACAGAATCACGAATCATTCAGTATAAACGAAAATAAAACTGTTACGAAAATACAAACGGGTCCAAATAGGAAAACTTGCATCTTACGAAATACGAACGGGTCCGAATAGGAAAACTTGCGTCTTACGAAATTACGAATCTTTACAAATCTACGGAAAGAGACGAAACGAAAAATAAAATATTTTTTGTTGTTGTGCTCGTGTCTACTGCAGACCATACAGTATGTGGAACAAACATAGCCCATAGTGACCCCGGCATGTTGTTACATTATGTTAAATTGAGATATTCATTAATCCCTTTATGCTGGCCATGCAACATAAGATTTTATTTCAGTGTTAGTTTGTCTCATTCACGAAAGGTACCAAGAACTGTGTAATGTGAGAGTCTAACTGTTTATAATTGGAATGGATTTCTTAGGTAGGTCATCACACTACTTGGCCATATAACCAAAATGTAACTGTTATTGACTGTGGACAATGTGTTTAACCAATCTGAAGAGGAAATAAATGTCCAAAATATTAACAATGTTACGTTAACTCACAGGTGTCCTGCCAACCAGGGAATCACTGCACAGGTTAAGGATAACGGAGGTTCTCTTGAATCCAGATTCCAGTTTAGCTCATTTGCATTTCAAGGACAGCCATTAGTTTATATCACCTGCACTGTTCGACTATGCAACAAAAACACAACCTGCACAGGGGTAAGAGAATGTCATGTCAAATCCACCAAATATTCTATTCCACATACTTGTAATATTATCATGTGTTTTTATTGTTTTCTATGGTGTAGACATAGTATATAGATCATAACACATTGCACATCTCTATTACAGTGTAATGCTGCTCGTGATGCTGATACTGGACTAGGCGTGTTACAGGTGCCAATCAACTTCATGGGTATGTTCCTCCTAACTGTTTTACAACATTCCCTGGTCGTGTCTTATATGGGAATGTAGGCTGCACCTCTCCCTCCCTGAATACCAACAGTATCAATTTCTAATAAATAAAGACACTCAACACCGAAGCTTGGTATATAATTGGCCTCTGCATAATTTTTATGAATACATACATTTCTTAATTTGTTAATAATAAATTCAAAACAGCTCAGTCTTCAGGACTCAAGTAATACTGCATATCAATAAACACAAGCCCCCTCTTTAATTATAAAGGGTGATTAACCACATAACGTGCCTGCGACAAGGGGTTGGGGGGTTTGGGAACTCCTTGCTGACTTCTGCCAATAGTGGAATATTCTTGCAACAGTCCGCCTTATATAGAGAGCTGCCTTTCTAGAACACTCCAGCTGATAATATGACCCTCTGGGAATTTCCCTGGCGGTCATGTGACATTCCGGGAAATTCCACAATGTTACAAGGCACAGTTTTTCCTGCCTAAGAATCAAATGAATTTTTCTTAAAGTGACCCTTTTCTTTCTTTTTTTTTCATAACAAACAAGTTGGTAGGGGGTTGGCACATGCCCATGCTGTTTATGCTCAAATACTTAAGCCCTCCTAGTCCATTCTGATTTGTAACTATTATTATCCTTTCCATATCTCCCTTTCCATCCTATTGTTTGTTTCACAACTATTGTTACCCATTCGGCTGTTAGATGTTTTTTAATTAGCATGCTGACTTGCAATAATTGAATATATCATTTTACTTTCAGATGATTACGGAAATTCAGCATCCAGCACAGGTAAGAAAAGCAATGTGATGCTCAGCATCTCATACTATAATACAGGATAACATTTTGAATCATGTGTACATTATGTAATGCAAGGTTAATGCTAAGGTCACATGAAAGCTATTGTTGGAGGTTTATTTAAATGAAAATCACAGCAAGAAAATTGCTGTTTGATGTGCAGATTGCTGTATGATTTCAATGGGGTTCAAATCAGGATCACAGTAGCAACATTGCAGTCAGGAGTGACATTGAGTGTCAGACTGATGAGCTACGTTTGTCAAACATACAAATGAATGGGAATAGCCCTACCCCATCACATATGTTGCTTTTGTTCCAGCAGATTGTTTTCCAAACGCTTGTGTGTCAGAAAGGATCATTTATTATGTTTTAGCACTAAGAACTTAGGGGTTGATTTACTAAACATGGAGAGTGCAAAATCTGGTGCAGATCTGCATGGTAACTTCTGCATGGTAACTTCTAACTCCAGCTTGTTCAATTAAACTTTTTCCATAAAACCTGAAAGATGGCTGGTTTCTATGCAGAGCTGCACCAGATTTTGCTTTATCCAGTTTTAGTAAATAAACCCTCCAGTGTACTTCAGATCCCCTCCTCGGTTCTTCTCCAGCTCTCCCAGGATTAGCTGCTCCACACCTCAACATGATTGGGCATGCTGAAGTCATGTGGTGACTTTTCTGGGTTTTGACTGGATTTTAGTGATCATAGCAGAAGTTCAGTGTTAGAAATACACAGGAGAAAATGCGTGTTGACAAGGGGAGTGTAGAGGTGGACAGGGAGTCTACTGACATCACGACTCCACCCACAAGCTCCAGACAACAGACCCATCCACAGAATCTGCAGTTTTTTTGGGTCTCATAACAGACACAGGGGAGACATTTGACAGGTAATGATACATGTATATCCTTATAGATAATCATTATGGCAGTAGTTTAGAAAGGATGAGAGTGTGTTTACATCCACTTTAACACATAAAGGGTATTTTTGGCTCAAACCTTTTTTTTATAATTGTGGATAGACTGGGGAAAGGTAACAACTCTTGTAAGGTTTTAGTTATTGCTGTCTGTGTCCCATTGGGGAGTCCTCCATTTTCTTCCTGTACTAAAGACATTGGGCCAGATTCAGAAAGATGGCGTATCTTTAGGCGAGCGTAGCGCATCTCATATGCGCTACACTGATGTAACATAGAGAGGCAAGTACAGTATTCACAAAGCACTTGCTCCCTAAGTTACGGTGGCGCAGCGTAAATGGGCCGGCGTAAGCCCGCGTGATTCAAAGTAGCAAGGCAGTGGGCGTGTTGTATTATAATGAACCGTGACCCCATGCAAATGATGGGCCGAACGAACGATGCATGCGCAGTCCGTGGACGTATCCCAGTGTGCCTGCTCAGAATCACGTCGGATAGAATGCCTAAGATACGTCTAACTCTGCCTACGACGTGAACGTAACTTACGCACAGCCCCATTCACGTACGCCTTATGTAAACAACGTAAAATTATACGGGTTTTCCGACGTTCATACCTTTGAATGGGTTGCGCCACCTATATGGTGGAATAACTTTACGCCGGACATAAGCCTTACGCAAACTGCGTATCTTTTCCGCCTGGCGCATCTACGTTCGTGAATCGGCTTATCTTACTCATTTGCATATTTAACACGGGACGCCAAATGCGTCCAGTGTAACAATGCGCCCAAGATACGCCGGTGTAGGCAAGTTACGTTGGGCGGCTGAAGCCTTGTTTTACTGGGGGATCTAGCTTCGCTGATCGGCGTAAAGGTACGACGGCGCACATTTGTACTTACGACGGCGTATCTGGAGATACGCCAGCGTAAAGCTACCTGAATCTGGCCCATTATCAGTTCAAGATCTTCTTGAAATATTTATTGGTTAAGAACATCAAATACAGCCAACATCTTCTACCTTCTTCAGGGTTTGAGCAATGGAACTTATTAGAATCATGATGCAATGCACTAGAAGAGCTATGTTAAGACTTTCCACTCTTTGAACTGCACTACGAAATTCCAGCAGGCAGACAGCAATACAAACCAGACAAAGGATTTATCACTTCCCTGCTCAAAACTAAAAAAAATGTTTTGGCTAGAGATGTACTTTAAATGCTGATAGCTAGATGTTATTGAAGTAATCATTTAAAATCTTTTATTGTTGGACTGTTATTGACAATTGATGGCAGCCCAGAAACCTAATATATATATATATATATATATATATATATATAGCACATTATTATTATGATTATTATTATTATTATTATTATATATAACCTCTCTTGCTTTCTTTTCAGCTGTGTCCTGGACTCTGCTGACCAGCTCCCTTCTTGTATTTTTCTCCATGAAATTCTTCTGAGGAGGATCCTGCTGCTGAGTGGGCTATAAATAAAAAATGGTCTTAGGGATATACTTGTATTTAAAGCTGTTTTCTGAGGGACTATAAGTTATTTATTTTTCTTTACCATTCTGATGACAACCCATAGTTAAAGGGCTTTGATATGTTTTTTTACATGAGGTCATTTGAATATTTTCCTACTATCCATCACAGACCACATAACCCTTATTTTGAGAAACTACCCCCACCAAGTGCTCAGGATGTATTCTCTGAAAATCAACTTTAATTTAAGCATTAAAGAAATCTGCATATACTGAATGTTCTGATTTTTATTCCTGCATCAAATAAATATATTTATAATATATCATCTTGGTGGCTTGCTCATTGATATCAGTGTGTATATGTATATCTATATATTTTTAAAATCAATATTTGCTTATGTGATTAGGAGATTAGGATAATATAACTCACATCAAAAGTGTACAGTAGTTTAAAAGTCCTGTGGTCATATTTATGCATGTAACTGGCTGCTGCATGATATAGCAGGTACCCTTAAATTCCTACACGTGTGCTTCATTCAATTCCAGAACAGCACTGTACTCTGAATATTAGCACTTTGCTGGTTACATGGTGTCCTGTCACCTTCTGCTCCCTTCTTCTCTCTATTGACCAGGGTGGTCACTTATTACGCTCTGTGGCAAATAGGGAGGCAAGGGGTGTGATATTGGGTAAACCACAGTGCAACACAATGCAATCCCATACAATAATTAAGATACAGGCTTGGAAATATAATTTACGGTTGTAAATAAGTTAAGTCATTTATGATGCTGCCATCTATTCAGGCCCTAAAATTATTTAAAAGGAATCTGTTTTATTGCATATAAATAATTGTTGCAATGGAGTGAACTCATGCAGACTTCCTTTGCAACTTGTGAATTCATTTAGGGACACTGCCATGGAGGAAAAAAGCAAATACTGGCACAGGTAAAAAAAACTCCAGATACTTAGAGCATGGGTCTTCAAACTACGGCCCTCTAGTTGTTCAGGAACTACAATTCCCATCATGCCCAGTCATGTCTGTGAATGTCAGTATGTTACAATGCCTCATGGAATGTGTAGTTCTACAACAGCTGGAGGGCCGTAGTTTGAGGATCCCTGACTTAGAGGTAAGTAACCTACCAAACCTCCCTGTCACAGAGGATTGTCTGGCTGTTATTTCAGGCAAAGCTTCAACACTCCCTGCTAATGCTTATGATTGGCATCTTCTTCCTTCCACATTTCTATTGATCATTTAGGCAGCCCACCACAGTAATCAGCCAAAATGAATCTATGGGGGTGGAGCTTAACGGTGCACTACAACATTACCCAAAGGTCTGTGACCTTAAAATGTAAAGCCCCGTACACACAATCAGTTCATCCAATGAGAACGGTCTGAAGGACCGTTGTCATCGGTTAACCGATGAAGCTGACTGATGGTCCATCGCGCCCACGCACCGTCGGTTAAATAACCGATCGTGTCAGAATGCGGTGACGTAAAACACAAAGACAGGCTGAAAAAAATGAAGTTCAATGCTTCCAAGCATGCGTGGATTTTTAACCGATGGTCCTGCCTACTAATGATCGGTTTTGACCTATCGGTTAGGAATCCATCGGTTACATTTAAAGCAAGTTGGCTTTTTTTTAACCGTCGGTTAAATAACCTTTGGGGCCCACACACGATCGGTTTTGACCGTCCTCTGTTTAACCTATCGTGTGTACGCGGCCTAAGAGTAGCCTATAATTTAGAAGATTAGGAGTGTAACCACCCTGTGAAAACTAAAAGCAAAACTTTTTTGGTTAGAGTGGAGATGGATAAGAACACCTGTAGTTTTTTAATACTGTCTATGCTCCCGTTAAGGAGATTCACCCTTTTTATTTGTCCTGTTTACCATGATTATTGAAAGTGAAAGTAAAAGAAAATCCTCATATTTGGTTGTCCGCAGAAAAGTAATATAGGGGACACTAGTTCTGGTAACCTAGGGGTCCCCAAGAAATTATCTTAATTTGCAGGGATTTCTTCTCGCTTCCTGTTTGGCAATGGGACAGGAAGTGAAGGGAAATATCTCCAATGGGACACAGGTGGCAAAAAAAATCTGACAGGGGTTTCAGCGCTCCATTACTCTGTCTCTGTCCAAAATAAATTAAAACATTTTGCCCATAGTTCTACTTTAAAGTGGATGTAAACCTGAATTTTTTATTTTTTTTGCTGTCTAAATGTAGACTATAAGATTTCCTATAATCTGTGCCTAGTCTTGCCACAAAGAGTTAATCCAGCTCTGAGCAATCCTCTTTTCTTTTTACAGTGAGATAACCGGACAAACAGGAGAAAACTTTTGTCCGTTCTTCCCCCTTGCTGTAAATGACAGGTTATTTACATATCTCATGCATGAGCCTGGGGCAGACATTATATTTTAATTCCCACCCCCACTCCTTTTCTGAAGTCATGTGATTACTTTTCTGGATTTTGACTGGATGTTAGTGATCATAGCAGAATTTAGTGTAAGGGGAGTGTAGAGGTGGGCCAGGAGTCTACTCACATCATGACTCCACCCACCGAGCTCCCGACAGCAGACCAACCCACAGAATCTGCAGTTTTTCAGTTCTTATACCTAACAGGGGGGAGACATTTGACAGGTAAGGATACATGCAGGAGGCATGTATATCCTTATAGATCAGCACTATGGCAGTAGTTTAGAAAGGTTTTTGTTGTCAGTGGTGCATGCTAGGGAAGCATATAAATATTTGAGCTAGCATTAAGAAGATGCTTTTCCCCCAGGCTTAGGCCTAGGGAGAAGTGCTGTCAGTGTGACTATCCTTCAAGGCATGCGGCCTAGGTAGAGATACACATGTTGGGAGGTCAGGCCTTGGTCAAGGTTTGTAGCTGTCCTGCTTGGAACAGAGGAAGCCCTACCCAAGCTGGATTACCAGAGGAAAAGCTCTCTCTTAGAGAATGTGTCCTGGATAGTTGTAAGCAACTGAAACTCTTTTAAAGAATAGATAGATTGCCTTACTCATCAGCCAAGGTACTGCCAAATAACATAAATCCTGCCAATTGAAAGAAATGAGAAAGACACTAATTATTTTCAGCTTGGAGGGGAGGCTGGGAAATGTGAAGAACTTTGCTTTGGGTATCTGATACCCTAAAATCTCATTCCTGTTGCTCAATTGCTGCCAAATAAATACAGTTTATCAGTGATTGGCACCCAATGTCTTATATCCACCACTATTCAACGTAGATTCTGGGGGGAAATTTTAGCCCACCCTGTCTCTGAGATTTCCTAATTTGTCTCTTGAGGTCAGGAGGGTGCAACAGGAGGGTGTGGGACCTTGCTGCAGGTGCCCACAGATTCCTCTAAGTGCCTTTATGTAGCCTGCTATTACTTACCTCCTTCTGAAAATGCTAGCTGTCTGGTTCTCTGGCTTCACAGACCTGGGACAAAAATGTAGACAGTAAACACTCCTAATGCAGTTAAACTTTCTAGGTTAGTGACTTAAAAAACATATAGCTCCCTCTAGCTTAATGTACTGGCTGTAAATAGGTTTGTTTGTTAGTGTAGGAAAATTTAGTCTGGCTGAGAGCCAGGCTGGGTTGAATCTGGGTCAGGGTGAGTGATTCAGGAAGGCTGGATGACTCATTAGGCAGTACCTCTGGTACCTCCCCCTGCTTTCTGGAACCTTGGAGAAGCTAACAGAAGAATGGGAGGGGGTTAGAAGGAGCTGTCCGGAGTATTAAGGAAGGCCCCCAGTGAGCAGGAGCCACTAAACTACAATGTGGACCTACGGTCAGGACTATACAGCCACGGAAATCCCGAAATGCTGAAACGGGTCTGGAAACATCTGCTGAAGGTGAGGTTGAGACTGTGGCTGATGACTCCCCTATGAAGATAACCAACATCAGGAAAGAGAGTTGGTGTTCTGCCGCAGCCTGCAGCCCAGTCAGGGATCTGTAACCTGTGACTCCTGCCCAGCAAGAGCTAGATGACATCCATGAAGTGCTGCCCGTGCCCCTGCCAGCCCCACTAGGAAGAAGTCTTTGCAGGAAGACAACTCGTCTTCAAGTGAGCAAGTGGGAAGTTGTAGTGGTGGGCGCATAATCTGGAGGTCACCTAGACTGAAGGCAGAATTTAGCCCCTTGGCTAGTGATGTGATGGAAGGTAAATAAAATTAATATTTTATTCTATGCTACTTTGTGTTAAAAACACGCAAATGTTGCCTTTCTTTCATTATATATGTATAGAGTTATTATGTATGGGTATATACTACAAATGTTATTATCCTTAAATGAAGTGACAGAGTATATAGGGTTAAAGAACCTTCAGGAAATGATTGAGTATCAAAAACAGATGTCATCTCTTCACTCCAAACCCCTCTCCTCCCTCCTTCTTTCACTAAGGAACCAAATATGGTTTTGAATGAAACCCCTGGGTGACACAAGGACTGTTTTTGCCAAAAATGGACTTGTAAGGAGAAAACCTCCTAAACAGCTGTTATCCCTCCCTTGTACGCACTCCTAAACTCCCTCCTTCCGGCCCACTCCGTTGACAAAAGAAAGATGGCCCCTGTGAGTCTGAAGAGTGCCACGATGCCAAGAATAGCCTCACAGGAAGAAACCACCCTTATATGGACTGACCAATCAGTCGTGCTTATTAGTGTTGCTCACGAATATTCGCATTGCGAATATTCGCTACGAATATTGCATATTCGTGTATTCGCGAATAACACGAATATCGCGGCGAATATTCGCTATTTCGAATATTCAAATTTTTTCATTTTTTTTTTTAGAACAGATCACATCCTAGAGATCTCCATCGACGTCTAAAAGCATTGCTGGTATGATTAGAGACCTTGGGCCGAGTAGCTGCAGCGCTCATTTTATATTGCCGAAAAATCGCAATGCGATTATTCGGCAATAGCGATATCGCGCGATTATTTTATATTGTAATATATCACGAATATTCTGAGCCAATCAGAGTGCTCCATTCCGCATTTCTCGAAATTTCGCAATTATTTTGTATTGTAATATATCACGAATATTCTGAGCCAATCAGAGTGCTCCATTCCGCATTTCTCGAATATTCTCAATTATTTTATATTGTAATATATCACGAATATTCTGAGCCAATCAGAGTGCTCCATTCCGCATTTCTCGAATATTCGCAATTATTTTATATTGTAATATATCACGAATATTCTGAGCCAATCAGAGTGCTCCATTCCGCATTTCTCGAATATTCGCAATTATTTTATATTGTAATATATCACGAATATTCTGAGCCAATCAGAGTGCTCCATTCCGCATTTCTCGAATATTCGCAATTATTGTGTATTGTAATATATCACGAATATTCTGAGCCAATCAGAGTGCTCCTTCCGCATTTGCCGAATATTCGCAATTATTGTGTATTGTAATATATCACGAATATTCTGAGCCAATCAGAGTGCTCCTTCCGCATTTCTCGAATATTCGCAATTATTTTGTATTGTAAAATATCACGAATATTCTGAGCCAATCAGAGTGCTCCATTCCGCATTTCTCGAAATTTCGCATTCGCATTCGCATTCGCAATAGCGAAAATTCGCAATAATTTAATTTCCAAAAAATATCACGAATATTCATATTTAGCGAATATATCTCGAATATTCGACTATATATTCGAGATATATAGCGAAATCGAATATGGCATATTCTGCTCAACACTAGTGCTTATGTGAATGATGTAATTTTGTCTATAAAGCTATGGTAATAAATGGGTTCAGTCTCTCTTAATGAGTGAGTGAGTGAGTGAGTGAGTGAAAAACTTATAAAGCGCAAAACACATGCAAACTGAATCGCCTCTGGGCGCTCTTTCCATTCCTTGGGTAAGGAAACCCCATTGACCTCAGAAGAGATAGGTTTTAATCTCTCTCCTGAAGGCCAAGTGGTCCGACTCCAGTCGGATGGTAGTTGGTAGCGCATTCCACAGCCGAGGTCCCTGGACTGCAAATCTCTGATCTCCTTTGGACTTAAATCTGGCTTTTGGGTATTTGGAGTAGGTTTTGATTTGTGGATCGCAGAATGCGATTTGGGTTATGGGCTTTTATTTTTTCGCATAGATATTGTGGGGCGTTTCCGTGAATACACTTATGCGTTAGGCAGAGTGCCTTGAAAGTGATTCTGTCTTTTACTGGCAACCAATGAAGGTATCTCAGTCACTAATCGAGCAGCCGTATTTTGAACGACTTGCAGGCAAGTGATTTGTTTTTTGGGGAGTCCTAGATAGAGGGCATTTGTGTAGTCAAGTCTGGAATTGATGATTGTTCCCACCACGACTGCAACGTCCTTTTTCGGGAAAAAGGGGGTGAGTTGGCGTAGTAGGCGCAGCAGATGATGGGATCCGCTGACTACAGACCCTATTTGTGCATCCATTGTCATGTAGGAGTCAAAAATGACTCTGAGACTTTTGACTTTGGTGTTAGGGGTGATAGTTTTACCCAGAATGGGCGGGGGGGGGGGGGGTCCACGAGAATCATCCTTTTTGTTGCAGATGCGGAAATACAGTTAAGTGTCGTCTGCATAGGAGTGGTAGAGTAGCTTCTGGTTGCTGATGATTTCAAAGAGGGGGCGGAGATAGATACCGTATGTTTTTCAGAAGTGAAAGATCCCAGTTTCACTGTTTGTGATCGGTTTTCCAAGAAGGAGGAGAACCAGGGTAAATCACCTTCCGCAACTCTGGCCAATTCAGCTAGCCTAGCGAGTAGTAGTCCGTGGTCTACAGTGGCAAAGGCCGCGCTTAGGTCCATCAGGATCAAGAGACAATATTCTCCTTCATCTGCGGCCTCTAGAGCGTCATCCCATATTTTAAACAGCGCAGTTTCTGTTCCGTGACCCTGACAGAAGCCTGATTAAAACGTATCAAGTAATTTATGGGTTTCTAAATGCAGTTGCAGCTGTTGTACAACTTCTTTTCCCATTATCTTGGAAAAAACATTTAGACCTGTTATGGGCCTCCGGTTGTTTGGGTCTTTGGGGTCAAGGGTGTTTTTTTTTAGGATTGGTTTTATTGTACCTTGTTTCAGCAAGGTGGGCACCATGCCCTCCTTGAATGATTGGTTTATGAGCTGCATGATAGCTGGTGCCAGTATATCGGCACTTTCTTTCAGAAGTTTAGTGGGAATGATGTCATTGGGTGCTGTGCTGTTACGCAGAGTCCCAATGATGTTTTTAGTGGCATTGATGGTGATGGGTTTTAGAGTGAATTTTGGTGGTTGCGGCGGGTTTGTGAGGGTATTTGGTTTGGGATTTGTGAAAGGATTAGTGACGATTCCTTTTTGCTCAATACTTTCACGGATTTTTTCAATTTTATTAAAGAAATAATCCAATTGTGAATCAGAATTGGGGTCCTCTAAACAAGCTGAATTCATTTTCTGCAAAACCAGCTTGAAGAGTTTGCGGGGCAGTTTAGGGCATTTGCGATGATGTTGGAGAAGTGATTTTTTATGGCCATAAAGATTTCTTTGTGATATTTCTTTGTTATTGTCTTGTAAATGGTGTGGTTTTTATCTGAAGAACTCCTTTTCCACGCAGCTTCTGCTCTTCTACGCTCTTGCTTTAGCAACCTCAGCTGGTCATTAAACCAGCTGGAGTTGTTTTTCCGGATGCAAGTTTTGCGTTTTTGGTGCCACCCAGTCAGCTGACTGAAGTAGCGCCTTGTTGATGGCATCAAGTGTTTCTGTGGCTGTTTGTTTTTGTTGGATTGTTTTTATTTTGTTCCCTAGTGTTGTTTTGAAGAGTTCCGAGTGGAGCTTCTTCTGAGATCTAGTCCAGTGAGTCGTCACCGTTTTTTTTGTTTTATTTGGCCTGGCCTTGTTGGTGATTTTGAATTTAATGGCATGGTGATTGGTCCATGGTAGTGGCTCATTTTCCAAGATGTCAATTTCCAAATCTTGTTTGAAAATGAGATCGACCGTATGGCCTGAGGCATGAGTGAGCCTAGTATTAGTTGCTGCAGTCCTAATCCTTCCAAATGGTCGATGCAGGCGTCGGCGACGGGGTCCAGCGAGGAGTTGGCCCAGAGGTTGAAATCCCCAAGCACCAAAAGGTGTTTAATGCTTAGGGTGTATGAGGAGATGAATTCTGTCAACGACGTGAGAAGGTGCGTTTTTGGGCCCAGTGGTCTATATCAGAGTAGAATATGGACCATGTCTTGGGGATTTGTTTGCAGCTGTAGAGTGAGGGTTTCCATGAATGGAAACAAGTTTTGAAGGACTGGTTTGGTGATCGAGAGGTGAGTCTTGTGGATCACTGCCAGGCCTCCCCCTCTTTGCCCTACTCTGTTCTGCATTTGAATGCGATAATTTGCTGGCACCAGTTTTCCCAGAATGGTGTTGCAGTCTGCTGTAAGACAGCTTTCTGTGATGAAGAGGCCATCTAGATCATGTTGAAGGATAAAATCATAGATTTCTTGCCGATGTTTTACTGCCGATCTTGTGTTAACCAAATTGCATGATATGCGTTTGGGCTGGTGTACCTGCATGCAGTATTTTACTGTTAATCGTCGATTGATTCTTAACAGTTGCTCACTCTTTAGAGCTTTTTTGGTTACCGTTGGAAGTGTAGAGCCGAATTTTAGTTCCCAGATGGTTTCTGCAGAGTATTTCAGATAACCCATGGTTGCAGAAAGACACAGGGAAGTGATGATGATTATGGGGGTTTTGCCGGCGCTGGGAGGAAGAATATGCAAGTGTAACTGTCACTCGTTTAAGTCTTCCCTCCCAAAATTGGTCCAGAGGAAGACGAAAAACTCCAGGCGTGCTGTGCCAATCTGCAGTGACTGGGGAAAAAAATTCCTTCCTGATCCCTCACTGGCGATCGGTGAAAACCCTGGATCAATTGCTTTGTGGGTAGGGGCGTGGGGGATGCGTTCCCCTGGGTTCACCGATGGGACCTAGTTTCAGGCTGAAACAGCCTGTGGAGGGGGAGGTGAGGGTGAGTGAGGGTGGTGTTTTTACTTTGAAATGGGAGTACCAAGATGGCCACTGACCGGCACTAGGCTCAAGCCGGGGGCTGGGGTACGGGGGCAGCGAGGGAGGGAGAGGGGGACCTGCAGGGGCGACACTGTTATAATGTGGTGCCCACAGGCTGCTCGGTTATTGCCCCTTCAAGGCCATGCCTGATGTCCATTTATGGACTGGTGCCCCGGCTGCTTTCCCTGTCACCGGCTGTTGAACTGAGTGGTGATCTGGGCAAGGTTTAAGCTGCTGTGTGTATGCTGAGCAACGCCACTGCTATTGTGTAGCATGGGTTTTGCCAGAATGCTGTTCTGTGCTGGAGGTCCATTCCCCTGCAAACAGGCCTTGCTCCAACCTGACCCATCCTGCCCCAACCCCATGTGCTCAGTATTGCACTAGCCCCTCTATCCCCTGTGAACGCAGATGGCATCCTATCCTGCCCACTGCCCATACTGGATTCTGTGTTCTGTAGCGCACCGGCCCTTCTTCTCTCCTTTGTTTTGTTTTATCATGCCATATATTTGGACAACAACAGAAAGAGAATAATGCAGACCTACCTGCTCCTACCCTGGATGAACATGAGAATTATGAACTCATGAAGGTGGAATCCGCTCATCTACCCTCTGTCCTGTGTGCCCCGACCCCAATGCCTTAACTCACCTTGTATGTTGATTGCTCCAGATTCAGATATGGGGAAACTAGAGAGTGATCAAGGTCCTGCATTCACTGCTACAGTTACAAAAGAAATATGAAAGGTCCTAGGTACCACATTAATGTTTTACACACCTTAGCACCCTCAGATAGTGGGAAAGTGGCCCCAAGGGTAAGCCTTCATTATCCCCTTTTGAAATCTTGTCTGAAACAGTCTCTAGATTAGGTTGTTAGTTACCTGTGACAGTTGCAATTACAGTCTGATACTTTGAGAAATGATGTGACCGCTCTTGAAAAATAATTAACTAATATCCGTTTATGAGTATTTTCCTGCATTTCAGATCCTGGTTTAGGTACCGATATTCACTGTATATTCCCTGGTGATTGGGTGATGGTTAAGAAGTTCCTTTGAAAACATTCTCTGGACATGATGAAACTATATATCTTTTTTCATATATTTGATTACTGTACTTTAATCTCCCTCTCTCCATAAGGTTGGCAGAGTAATATGTTCAGGAACCATATATATATATGTGTGATTGTTACCACTAGGAATCTGTGGGTTGGAATATAGTGGATGACTGGGGATATAGGCTCTGATATATAGATGTCAGAGGGGTCCCAAGGGGGGTCCCGGATAAGTTTAAAGCAGGAGACCAAGTAACTGCAAGTTTTGAGTCCCATAATCACTGTGATATATTCCATAGGGTAATTGGTTAATTAATGTCAGAGTGTAAAGACATTTTTTAATGAGGAAATAAAGTTTAATATTGCCTGTAAATGTTTATGAATATTTTAGCCTAAAAAACTGAAAATGTGTTATTATATGTCATTCAAAGCACAAACATGGGATGAGAACGAAGTTTTAAGAGAAAATTATTGATTAGGATTGTGTAAAGAACTGTTTAAAAGTCAGATAATGGTAAACAACATGGTATTTAGTAATTAACAGAACATTCTACAGATTTGGTTGCAAGAATTATTAATAAGTTTAGGATTGAGCAATTTTTACAAAAGATTCTAAACTGGGGTTTGGTTGTTAAATTAAGGCAGTAGATTGTTCTAATTTACTTAAGATTCCCCAGGGAAAATATTAAAATATGAAAGTGTTAAAAGTCTTTGTAATTTGATGTTTTCTGAGTGGAAGCTTTGGTTGGGAAGAGGAGTTTCTCGTAAAAATGGGCAATTCACAGTTCATTAGGCTGGAGTTAGTCTGTGAATTTCACAAGTTTGTCTTTCAAACAATCTTTTGTTGCTAATGTAGTCAAGAAATCTCATATTTAGGGTTGAGCGAACCCGAACTGTAAAGTTCAGGTTCGTACCGGACTTTTGGATTTTTTGTACCCGGACCCGAACCCAAACAATTTACTGTAAGTTCGGGTTTGGTGTTCGGCAATGTAATGGTGCGCTGCAGGGCAGCCAATCACCATTTGTTTTACTTGTGTGACCTAAAAGCCATCACAGTCATGCCTACTAATGGCACGGCTGTGATTGGCCAGTGCAGCATGTGACCCAGCCTCTATATAAGATAGAGGCACATAGCACAGCTCGTCACTCTGCTTTAGTTTGGGTAGGGAAAGGCTGCTGCTGCTGCTCTTCTGAGGGAGAGAATTAACTAGGAGTCAGACTGTCCTGCTTCAGAAATCACATTACTCAGCGATCTACATAGCATTAGATAGTTACTTTAGGGGAAGGTTCCTGCTTGTGCTTGTAGGGAGAGAAATAGATAGGAGTCTGTCCTGCTTCTAAAATCTAATTACACCAGCAATGCATATGTTACTGTGAGATACTCTGCAAGATACTTTAGGGGAAGGTTCCTGTTTGTGCTTGTAGGGAGAGAAATAGATAGGAGTCTGTCCTGCTTCTAAAATCTACTTACACCACCACTGCATATGTTACTGTGAGATACTCTGCAAGATACTTTAGGGGAAGGTTCCTGTTTGTGCTTGTAGGGAGAGAAATAGATAGGAGTCTGTCCTGCTTCTAAAATCTAATTACACCAGCACTGCATATGTTACTGTGAGATACTCTGCAAGATACTTTAGGGGAAGGTTCCTGTTTGTGCTTGTAGGGAGAGAAATAGATAGGAGTCTGACCTGCTTCTAAAATCTAATTACAGCAGGGCTGCATATGTTACTGTGAGATACTCTGCAAGATACTTTAGGGCAGGGGTCTCCAAACTTTTTAAACAAAAGGGTCAGTTTACTGTCCTTCGGATTTTAGGGGGGCCGGACTTTGGTCAGTGGGAATAAAAAATAAATTAAAGTTATAGTTATAGTTATAAATTAAAGTATAGTCAGTAGGTGGAATAGTGCCCCATAAAAGGTATTAGTTATAGGAATAGTGCCCCATTGTTGGTGTCATAGGGAGGAAAAATACACCATCATTGGTGTCAGTGGGAGGAATAGTGTCCCATCATTGGTGTCAGTGGGAGAGATAGTACCCCATCATTGGAATCATTGGGAGGAATAGTGTCCCCTCATTGTGCAAAAACAGCTGGAGTAGATATACCATAAAAAGTATCATATAAATGTATGAAGACACTAATGTATCACATATTAATAAACAAGCAATTAAACATGAATTAAACATGAATCAATGTGATCAAATAGCACTAGTGATAAATTAGTCCACACATGGAGAAGGTATTCAGCCTTTCTCAAACAGAGATGAACAACGTTCCAGTGTGAAATGGAAAGAGAGTGTCCAATATGAAGAATCCAAAGAGTGAAAAAGTTGATCAAATCAAAAGTGGCCCGACACCAGCAAGATTCAAGGCTTACCAGAAAGCCTGCGACTGTCCCTCTCAGGAGAGTCAAACAGGCTTAGCAAATGGATATCCAATGGATCTGTTGGAGGAATACAGCGTCTCTCACAGAGCAGGTGATCAGGATCTGCAGCTCCAGGAAGTAGGCTGATGGCTCTGAATTAGTGCCGCGTGTGTACAGTATGTGGTTTAAACAGACGCGCAATATCAAGCCCCATATGGAAGAAAAAAATACATTCCCATAGTGCAGGCGTATAGATAGGTTTATTTAAAAATTGATACAAATTAAAAACAAAATCGTTCTAAACGTTCAAAAACTAATGTTACAATGAAAAGGAGAGAAAAACTCAATCCTGTTCAATACGATTTAAAAAAAATAGTTGTCATGTAAATTTTTTTTAAATCATATTGAACAGGATTGAGTTTTTCTCTCCTTTTCTTTGTAACATTATTTATACAGCGGTAATACGCTATTTTATCCACAAGTTGGCATGGAAGTTCCGGTTTGTGAATAACATCCTGTAATATCTGCCTATCGTAAGCTCCGTGCCAGACCCGCCTCTCATACAATGGGTTTGTCCCGTTAATGTCCTTGGGCTGTACAAATAGCGTGTGCGCAATGGCGTACGTGTGCCCCTGATGACGTCATTACGACAAAATGATCGTCGGGCATCACACACACGCATTGCACATGCGCGAATAGCCTAAGGAGGTCTGTTACTATATGAAACATCTTTTCCTTGCAAGGATTTTTTTATTCTCGATTGTCGATTCCCTCCTTCCTTGGTTCTTTGGTTCAGGGACCTTAGACTCAAGTACTCTATATCTCAATCTCAAGGATGATGCTACCTCCCATTTTAATATTAATATATTTTACCCCTGAGGCTCTCATTTCAAATCTTCCATATGGGGCTTGATATTGCGCGTCTGTTCAAACCACATACACACGCGGCACTAATTCAGAGCCATCAGCCTACTTCCTGGAGCTGAAGATCCTGATCACCTGCTCTGTGAGAGACGCTGTATTCCTCCATCTGCTAAGCCTGTTTGACTCTCCTGAGAGGGACAGTCGCAGGCTTTCTGGTAAGCCACTTTTAATTTGATCAACTTTTTCACTCTTTGGATTCTTCATATTGGACACTCTCTTTCCATTTCACACTGGAACATTGTTCATCTCTGTTTGAGAAAGGCTGCATACCTTCTCCATGTGTGGACTAATTTATCACTAGTGCTATTTGATCACATTGATTCATGTTTAATTGCTTGTTTATTAATATGTGATACATTAGTGTCTTCATACATTTATATGATACTTTTTATGGTATATCTACTCCAGCGCTACACTGTTTTTGCACATTCTTTTTACACTTTATATCTAAGTTGTAGTGTTTAGCAGCAGGACATCCCTTCGGGACCTTTTTCTTAATTGCTTTCTACAATTACCTTTCACCGAGCGCAAATTTTCCCCTACCCCCCTTCCTTTTCTTTTTAGTGTACCATCATTGGTGTCAGTGGGAGGATGTACAAACCAAATATGTTCAATTTTTTTTTTAAAAAAGGTTAAAAACTAGGAAAACAATAACATTTCGATCTTCGATTAGCAGATCTTACAGTGTGTGGCTATACATATTTGTAAGATTTGTTCTAAGCAGTAACCAGCAGATGTTTTACCATCCTTATATGGACTGACCAATCAGTTGTGCTTATGTGAATGATGTCATTTTGTCTATAAAGCTATGGTACTAAATGGGTTCGGTCTCTCTGATGCTGAAAAAAGCAGAGCTCTCTCTCAGCTTTCTGCATGCTTTCATAATTTGGGTCAACGGTAGAATTGGTTTTGCCCTGAAGTTGAGTCAGAGGTTAATCAATCTTCATCAGTGAGACTGGTCATTACACAGTAGCTTGAAGGAGTGGGAGTGGAGAGACTCTTTGAAACATGTGGAACTGTATTAGGCGCTCCGCGCGCCTGTTACTTCCTGTAATGCGTTCCACGCTGAAACACATTGCGGCGACCGAGCAATGACGTCATCAACAATGGAATTTTTTATATGTTAATCCTATACCCCTCTACAAGAGTCAGTCCATTGTCTATTTAGGTCTCCCCCCCCCTTTTTCTTCCTCCAGGGAAACCCCATGAAGAATATTTTTTCTCCTTTTTTTGTATGTATTTAATATGTGTAATATATCTGTTATAGTCATTTTTTTGGATAATGTTTTTTTTTTCTATATTATTCATCAACTGAAATGTCACAAAGATTGAAAAACTAAGTGAATCATGAGGAATCTAACTTTTGGGCAAAACACGTTAATCCAATTAACCTTCATTACTGTTTGACATATTGACGCCCCTATTATGTGCTTTGACTACATGTTTTTAGATAATCTTTTTTACTATGTATAAAAAAAATTATGTCAATATTATGTACTTATGGGTGTATTGTTAGGCACTTAAAGATTCCCATTTCCCTCAATCTCTCAGTTGGAAAGATATGGGGATATTTATTTTCCTAAATGGAATTATTTACTGAATAACTTTTCATAATACAAAAATAATACATTTTCACAGTTAACAGAAGCTTGCGTTGCTATCCCTGGTGCCCCTGGTACCCTGCCCCGTTATTTGGGATGGACCCTGATACCCGAACCTGTAGCTCCCCATCCAGCTTGTGTCTGTTTTCCCCATATTGGGGATATATCCACTGTAGCATTTACATTTTGCAGAGCAGGTTAGACATTGGTCATAGAGGGATTCATTTGAAGAAGTTGAATGGGTGGCTGTCCTCTGGGAAACACACAGTTCCCAGAAGACAGCAAGCCCAATTTCCCAGGAGGCAGGAGGAGAAGAGAGAAGCTCACCGCGGACGAGGAAGTGGCAGATTAGGACGATCCCCCTAGCAACAAGCATTTCTGGTAAATATACTTTTTTTTTATTTTATTTTTTTCAAGGGTGGACCTCTGCTTTTAATAGACTTACTACTGGTACCACTGTATGAAAATGGTGCTAACCATGACATGTTATTAGTAAATATCACAGCTGAGGTGTTGGTATTTCACATATGTACAATTCCTATAGGTAAGCAGCATGTTGCATTGTGTTTCAATGGCACATGATGCCCTTAAAGCGGAGCTCCACCCTGATTTTTTTTTTTTTCAAAAATAAAAAACTAATTAAAAAAAAATTAAATGGAAAAAATAAATAAAAATTCTCACCCTAAATAGGCTGTTGCTATGCGGAAGTCCCACATCTGCCCTCATGATCCGCGGTGTGGTTTTCTTCCTCCTCCTCTTCTCGGTGTCTTCTTGTGAATGGGCCGCGCTGCATTCTGGGAACTGTGTGTATCCCAGAAAGCAGCCGGACCATTCACAAAGCGCCGCGCTGCTCGCACATGCGCAGTAGGAAACGGGCAGTGAAGCCGCACGGCTTCACTGCCTGTTTCCCTGACTGTGGATGGCGGTGCCGGGATCGAGGATCGGCATCGGCGGGGGACGTCAGCGCGGGCGCCTAGGACAGGTAAGTGTCCTTATTCAAAATCAGCAGCTACACTGTTAGTAGCTGCCGACTTTGAAAAAAAAAATGTGGGTGGAGCTCTGCTTTAAGACATACAGTACGTAACATACTGTTTCATGTAAATAGTTTTATTCTAACAATTGTGACGTCCACGTTGCCTTTTACTCATGTTCTCATATTTCTAAGAATTTTTTTCAATGCGCTGTGATTTTGAAGAAACAAACTAAAATTAGTCAATAGCATAAGCATGGTGTTTGCGTGTTAGGCTACTATTAAATTTTTTTGGGGTATGACCAAGATAACAAGAATCACTATTGGCAACCTTGATCCTTGAACTTTAATATTAGCACAAAAACGATGACATTCATTAATTAGTCACAATTTGTAGTGGTTGCTACATTCATCAATGCAATACCCCCTGGCTAGTTTTAAAGCATACTCAAACAAAAAAGCCTTTAGATATATTTTCTGTAAAATCGAAAGGGCTATATCATGTGAAAAAGACCTAACTAACCTTAAAATTTAAAGAGTAACCTCACTTTTGTTGAGAAACATTCAGTTATCAATCAGCTTTTGCACTTACAGGGCCCTAATGAGGAAAGTGGCACAGTGCGCATCCATTTAGATGAAATTTCCCTTTAGGAGTATCCACAACCTTTTATTGCTGGGGTGGCCGAAATTTAACTTGTATCTTGGTGCAGACTTCTGGGAAAATCAATAAGTCAACCACACAAGCAGGAAATTCAATTCCTGGGGGAGCTTTCTGTGCTCCAAGTTTCCATAATGCATTACATTTTACAGAAAATGACAGCACTGAAGATTGAAAATAGGGTTGTCCCGATACCGATACCAGTATCGGTATAGGGACCAATACTGAGCATTTGCGGGAGTACTTGTACTCCCGCAAATGCCCCCGATGCCTCATCCGATACTACCCCCCCTAGGTATGGGGGGGACATGGCTGGATATATGGGGGACATGGCTGGATATATGGGGGACATGGCTGGATATATGGGAAACATGGCTGGATATATGGGGGACATGGCTGCATATATGGGGGACATGGCTGGATATATGGGGGACATGGCTGGATATATGGGGGACATGGCTGCATATATGGGGGACATGGCTGGATATATGGGGGACATGGCTGCATATGTGGGGGACATGGCTGTATATGTGGGGGGGGCATTGCTGCATATGTGGGGGGGGCATTGCTGCATATGTGGGGGGACATGGCTGCATATGTGGGGGACATGGCTGCATATGTGGGGGACATTGCTGCATATGTGGGGGACATTGCTGCATATATGGGGGACATGGCTGCATATGTGGGGGACATGGCTGCATATGTGGGGGACATGGCTGTATATGTGGGGGGGCATTGCTGCATATGTGGGGGACATGGCTGCATATGTGGGGGGACATGGTTGCATATGTGGGGGACATGGCTGCATTTGTGGGGGGGGATATGGCTGCATTTGTGGGGGGACATGGCTGCATTTGGGGACACATTTAAAAAAAAAGTATCGGTATTCGGTATCGGCCAGTACTTGAAAAAAGGAATCGGTACTTGTACTCGGTCCTAAAAAAAGTGGTATCGGGACAACCCTAATTGAAAAGGAAAGGTAATTAGTGGGAATGCTCTCCAAGCATTCCCAATATTGTTATTCGTTTTTTATTATTCTTATTAATTAGTTGGAATGCTCTCAAAGCATTCCCAGTATTGTTATTAGTTTTTTTATTATTATTTTTTTATTATTCTGTAAATTTTTGGGCTCTGCTAAAATAATAAATAAATAATAAATAATAAGAATAATACAATTAAAACTAGAAAGTGCATGGGAATGCTGAATAGCTGAATTGCTAAACCCATAACAAAAAGTTGAAGAAGTAAGTATAGTTGGAAATGTAGGAATAGTTTTAATGTTTTTTTTCCCCATTTTTTTTTTAGAGCTGTGGAAATTAACTATGAATTCATCGATTAATCTTTAATTTTTTTGATCGATCAACATTTTTTTGATCGATCAAAATTCTTTTGATTGGTACTCACCTCTCCGCCGGCTTCCGGGCCTTTAGGGAGTTCCGTCGGAGATTCGGTGACATCATGGACACCGGTGGGGCTTGCCGTGTCCATCTGAAGGGCTCCTTTGCTGTGCCTTCATATCTGCATGCCGGCGGGACCTTACTAATTGCCACACGCAAGGGCTGTTACACTTCCCTCTATTACTTACTTCCCTCCATCAACCTGGGATTCTACAGCCATCCACTGGGAGTTGTGATAGTTCCCTTCATGGGACATGTACATGCCGATGGACTAATGGTAACCTCTCCTCATCTGGATTCAGCAGTGGTATACTTGTACACATTTTTATACCAGTATTATACTTAGCTACATGTTTTTATGACTGTTTTTGCTACCATTTAGTATTACTCGCACCATTTTTACAGTTTAGGTAGCTACATTGATTTTATCTCCAGTGCAATATTTATTTTGTTACCTACTTGAAGTCTATACAAGTTTTAATGCTATTCCCATTGAGCGCAGCCTTTGTGTGTTTTTTGTATCCTGCTATCCATTTTTCCAGTGGTTGGTAGCTGCACTGGGAATCAGCCTGCATGGAGATCAGCTAAAAGTAGTTGGATCTGTATGTGCGTTATAATTAATTGAAATTAATCGATTAATCGATTAAAAAAAAAACTATTAATCAAACACAAAAATTTTGATCAGTAACAGCCCTAATTTTTTTATTTTGTTTTCAACAATTATTATTATTTTTCAAGAGCATGCTTCAAAACCTTAAAATCTTCTTCCGCTCCCAAAAGTTTCAGCTCCTTCATACTTTCACCTACAGACGCCAAACAAACTTTAAAATGTTCACAAAATATTCAGTTATGCAGATATATCGTTTCAGTTTGATATCTTTTACAGTTTTTGTGAAAAAGCTGTTTAAGTTTAGTGATAATTTCAGAAATGTTATTGATTAAACGGTGTCTATTAGGCTGGTTAGAGTGGATGATGTCACAGCTAGAGCACAGAGCCTTGAAAAATGATCTTAGCTCCTTCTCTATAAATTTCTCTCACGCCCACAAGATCTACTTGTCATACACAAAAATGATTTTAATAGCTGCAAAAGTCAAAAAACTTACAGAATAACTGAATTGCTAAAGCTACAGAATAGCAAAAAAAAAACAATAAAAAAAACATTAAAAAAAATAAAAAATATCTTTGAAAAAATACAACCTTGCATATCCAGCACTTTAGAGCTAAAGGGGACTTTCCCCTGCATTTAGTAGCTGCCTGCTCATGTGAGACAGAGGACCTCAAACTGGAAATTGCCTGCAGCGTAACTTTCCTTAGAGCACCATGGCCCTTCTTAGAGACCTTGCCATCACTGATTGAGTGGCATGCCAAACTTTCTCTCAAATATTGTTCACAAATCTGTCTAAATCTCTGTTAGTGAGCACTTCTCCTTTGCTGAGATAATCCATCCACCTCACAGGTGTGGCATATCAAGATAATTAAGGTTAAAAGAATGAGGCTATAGAAAAATCATGTGTTCAGTCAATGATTCATCCCTATTTGCATATATAGAGAGAAAGTTTTTTTTCCAGCCAAGAGAGACTGAAAAATAGAGGGGCTATTACGAATACATTGACTGCATGGTTAATCCAAAAATAAAGCTTTTATTGAATAGATTGACACATGATATGAGGAAAGTGTATTTTTACAGGGGAACTAGATACAATTACTGTGGGACCTGAGCCACTAGGGCCTTAAATCAGGTCAGGACACAGACATACACATTTACAACGACAGACGTAACAAAAAACACATATAATTAAAAGACTGTCCGGACTTCAGTCAGCAGGTCCCACAGTAATTGTATCTAGTCCCCCTGTAAAAATACACTTTCCTCATATCATGTGTCAATCTATTCAATAAAAGCTTTACTTTTGGATTAACCATGCAGTCAATGTATTCGTAATAGCCCCTCTATTTTATAGTGGCATATCAAGATGCTGATTAGACAGCATGATTATTGCACAGGTGTGCCTTAGGCTGGCCACAGTAAAATGTGAAGTTTTATCACAGAGCATAATCCCACAGAAGTTTTGAGGGAGCGTGCAATTGGCATGCTGACTGCAGGAATGTCCACCAGAGCTGTTGCCCTTGAATTGAATGTTTATTTCTCTACCATAAGCCATCTCAAAAGGTGTTTCAGAGAATTTGGCAGTGCATCCAACTGGCCTCACAACCACAGACCACGTGTAACCATACCATGAGCCGCTCATGAAAAAGTCCATTACGAAACGTACGTCGAGCGTGAGCGTAGTGACGCACGTCAGCACACTAGAGACGCACACGCAGGCTTCCGGTTTGCTGTCTGGGCTGTTTGGAATGCACGCCAGCGCTTCCACTCCCGACGGGGGAAACTGATGCAGCGTGCTGGGAGCCTCTGACAGGACACCTATTTTTGTTTTTATTTTTCATTTTATCATTTTTTACCTTGCTGATTGTGGTGTTTGTTCCCTTTCATACCACATTGTTAATCTTTTTATCATTGGACATGCATTTTGTACCCATTATCATTTTATTTATGTAATGCACCTGGATTGTGCATAATAAAAAAACCTCCTTTTTTACTACTCTATGGGAGCCTATTTCTTCCTTTTTTCCGGTGGAATGAGGATCTGATTAATCTAAAGGACACATCTTCCCTGGACGGATAGCACCACTGGAGGAAGCTGGGACCCATCTGTGACTACACGCCTAATACCCCTGCAGGGGTGATTAGTTCTGGTGAGTGGGGAACCTGGTGGGGCAGCACCGGACCACAGCGTTACCACGAACTTACACCTTTTTTGATGGAAATCTACATCTAAGATTACTGCACATCTATCAACGTGATATATGTTTGGATTTTTGCAATTTCATGGACTGTACTTTTTATTACTAAGTTTGCACTTTGCACTTTATCACCAAATGTTTATTATAATATTGTTGCACTCTATTGCATATTTATAATTTGCAGTACCTATGTCACTAGTCAATATACTGACATTTATACCCTTTTTTGACCTATAGGGTGTGGGACAGCGCCACTACCCCTTTCACACATACCATTTATTCAATGTTGTTATAATATTGTTGCACTCTATTGTATATTCATAATTTGCAGTACCTATCTCACTAGTCAATACACTGACACTTATACCCTTTTGACTTATAGGGTGTGGGACAGCGCCACTACCCCTTTCACACATACATGTAACCATACCAGCCCAGGACCTCCACATGGAGCATCTTCACCTCCAAGATCATCTAAGACCAGCCACCAAAACAGCTGCTAAAACAATCGGTTTGCATAACCAAAGAATTTCTGCACAAACTGTAAAAAAACATCTCAGGAAAGTTCATCTGCATGCTCATCATCCTCATCGGGGTCTCGACCTGACTGCAGTTTGTCATCGTAACCGAGCTGAGTAACCAAATTCTCATATTCAATGGCGTCTGGCACTTTGGAGAGCTGTTCTCTTCACGGATGAATCCCGGTTTTCACTGTACAGGGCAGATAGCAGACAACGTGTATGGCGTTGTTTTGGGTGAGCGGTTTGCTGATATTAATGTGGTGGATCGAGTGGCCCGTGGAGGCTGTGGGGTTATGGTATGGGCAGGTGTATGCTATGGACAACGAACACAGGTGCATTTTATTGATGGCATTTTAAATGCACAGAGATGTCATGATGAGATCCGGAGGTCCATTGTTGTGCCATTATCCACGACCATCACCTCATGTTGCAGCATGAGAATGCACGGTCCGATGTTGCTAGGATCTGGGGGGCGTCGTTTCGCGCGCGAGGTGGATGGCTGCGTTCTAGAGGAGCTCCGTCTTCCAGAGAGAAAGGAAGCCTCATTGCAACCTGTTTTTTCGGCTAAAATGTCCAGCCTTACGAAGAAGGGGCACTACAGTCGTTCCCTACGCTCAAAAGGCACTCTGAAGGGGAAACTTACCCAAGTGAACCTGGTTAGATTTAGCTTCGGCGGGAGCGGCAAGAATCCCAAGATGGCGCTGGACCGAAGCCCGGGGCACGGAGGAGACAGAGAGGACATCGAGGAGGACGATGAGATTTCGCTCCCGGCCTCCGAAGGATCATCACGAGGTAACATACCTAACGATCACCCGCTGAACTACGCCATCATGACCGACATAGTGGCGGACATTAAACAATCCCTTGCAGCGGCCATTACGGACATTAAGTCTGAACTCATGAGACTCTCAGAACAGATGGCGATAAATGATAGGGCAGGCAAGCGGAGGGACAGGGCCTTAGTGAGGTTAGATGACATAGCAACGGCTCACTCCACTCATCTTATAACCATGAACAGGCAATTAGAAGATTTAGATAACAGGGGACGCAGGAATAATATTAGGGTGAGGGGGGTCCCCGAGTCCGTCACCCCTGACCAAATCAAACCCACCCTTACATCTATCTTCAATAGCCTCCTGGATAGGCCCGAGGCCTCACCCATTGAGTTCGATAGGGCGCACAGGGCTCTGAGGCCTAAAGCTCCAGATGACAACCCCCCGCGAGACATAATTTGCTGTATGCCAAACTACAATCTGAAAGAAGACATTCTGCGGAAGGCCAGACAGAATGACCAAATCAACTTTAATGAATCCACCATACAGCTTTTCCAAGACTTGTCCCCCATAACGCTACAGAATAGAAGAGCCCTGCGCCCACTGCTGGAGGCTTTAAGAGAAAAAGGTCTGCCATATAGATGGAAGTTCCCGTTTGCGCTACAAACCTCATACAATGGCAGACAATACCTGCTTAAGACCCCTGACGAGCTTCAGAAATTCTGCGAATCTGTGCAAATTGCACCTGTGGAGCTGCCTGACTGGTATGCGGAATTTTGCTTACCACCAGAAATCAACAACCATCCGGCCAAACAGGGCCCGTCCCCCTACAGGCAAGGTACCCCCAGGAGGAACGCGGGATGGAATGGATATAACTCCCCAGCTGCTAAGAGCCCCAGGATGTGATGGCCACGGGAATAACCCCCAGCTCTCAACCGCGATCACTCCTTTCTTTTCCTGCTTCCCCAGGACAGATCCCGTTGGGCCCCACAGATCTACCTTCATGTTTTTGGTTCTTTATAATCTGCTCTGAACTTTTGCTTGCAGTGTCGCAATTGTACACTCCCTAAGAGAGGATTTGAGTTCTCCCTGCCAGGTGACAGTGGTATTGCAAACACACTGATCTTGCTACAATCTCTCACGAAGGCCGATATTGTTCCACGAACAATTCTCCCATGCCGACCACCTAACGCTCCCAATCGGATGAGAAGGACGCGGGTGCAAACCCACAGAACTATCTGCTGCGTTCAATGGCCCCTGAGACAGCGAAACTATAGACCTCTTACTCCCCGTTTATGCACAGCAGCACAAGCCTTGACCAGGACTGGTCTCCATGGACAGAGCCTTGGTATGAACTGACTATCCAATGGCCGAGGTTCTTTGCTCACTGATTGCCCCTATTTCCACAACCGCAGAATTATGCTGACTCGATACTATATCAGCTCACAGCTCACCTATTTGCCATATGTGCTCATTCCCTGCCTGTCTCCCACCCTCTGTTGATCCATCGGCTTGTGGAACTGTGCCACCGCTGTAAACCCCATGACTCTCTTGCCCACCACTGAATCACTACAGACTCTGTCACCGGATTGATCCTGGACTATGCTGAGTACACTATGAAAGACATCCTCAGCATGCAACCTGTTTGTCCAGCTAATCTTTTACTTTCACAGGTCCACGGAGATTGGGAAGGGACTCAAACTGTCTCCACGTGTGAGAAGATTGCTGCTAACCTGTTTTTTTTTTCTTCTTAGACATTTTTTCTAGAGCAGATAAGTTGTTTTACACCTTGTTATATTACCACTGACACGGAACAGTTATTTTGCTTCTAAATTCAAATGCTAGTCATTTTAAGACGCAGATCTGGGGTTGCCATCCTTACGGTTACCCCTGGGGAAATGTTAATTTATTCTTCATGTTGCCTTGATTCAATACAGTAGTTTCCTATAATGGTTTTGTTTGATGCACCTACATCGGGTTGTAATGCATACCTGCTTAAAGTAGTTACTAATACTTTCTCCCTGGAACTTCACGTTCCTTGCAATACCCGCTTATAGATCCTTTTAACTCTACATATCCACTTTGACACCTCCCACTTTCCCCCACTAGAGACACCAAAGGTGCACATCTAGTGACACCTGATATCTCTGCGCTTCTACAAGCGATATCCAGAGCAATATCTCTATTTTTCTGCAAGCCTCTTTTAGCTAATATACACGCATCCCTCCTTTCCCCCTCCCCCCCCCCCTACCTGACTCCCCCACCCCACACAGACCTAACCCCCATCCCTACTACCCGCTCCCCATATCGTACATTCCTGCTGACATCTTTCACTAATTTCTCTACCTTTCTCTCTTTTACGATGTCATACTCCCACCTAGGCAAGGCACCCACGATCATTTCCCACAACGTTAACGGCCTCAATGTGCCCGAGAAGAGGACAAAACTTCTGAGAGAACTCAAAAAAACAAACCCCGCAGTAATCTTCCTCCAGGAAACCCACTTCAAGGGGCCAAACCTCCCTAAACTTACTGATAACTTCTTTACCAAAGCATTCCACACCACAAACCCCCTAGCAAAAACTAAAGGAGTATCTATTATACTGAGTAAACGGGCCCCATTTGAAGTCTCCAGCCAACTAGCTGACCCAGAAGGTAGGTTTCTCTTCCTCAAGGGTTCCTGGGGAGGTACACCAGTTACCCTGGCAAATGTATACTTCCCTAATTCTGCCCACATTACATTCTGTACCAAAATTATTTCGGAACTCAAATGGTTCGCAGAGGGTTGTATTGTGCTTGGAGGAGACTTTAATATTCCATTATTCCCCTCTCTGGACTCCTCTAATGGCCACTCCCATGTGTCCTATAGGGTCCTGAGAAGGATCAAGACCTTACTTCAGTCACTCAAACTCGTAGACTCCTGGAGACTCCTTCACCCCACAGACAAGGATTACTCCTTCTATTCTCCCCCCACAAGAAATACTCCAGATTAGATTTGATTTTTGTTTCTCAAAGGAATCTTCTGGCACTCTTAAAGGCCGAAATAGGCATCATCGCATTCTCTGACCACGCCCCAGTTGCTGCTACATTATCACTAGGAACTAAACAAAGATAGCAGTTTAACTGGAGGCTTAACGCCTCTTTACTTACAGACCAGGTTATTCATGACAGCATTAAGGACTCTATTGACACATACTTTAGATTAAACAAAGACTCTGATACGAACCCACTTAACAACTGGGAGGCACACAAAAGTGTTATAAGGGGTGAACTCATCAGTTGGGGAGCGAGACGCAAAAAAGAAAGGACAGACGAGATCACACGCCTTTCAAACGCCATAGCCTCACTTGAGACACTCCACAAGAAATCACTTTCTGACGCAGTGTTAGATGATCTGACCAGACATAGGAAATCCCTCACACAAATACTGACCTTCCAAACCCAAAAACCTTTGTTTTTCAAAAGAAGCATCTTTTATGAAAAGGAAGACAAGGGGGGGAAACAATTGGTCAGAGCCCTTAAAGATGCCACTCTGGCGAATCAAATTTTCTCGATTCGAAATAGTTCTAACACCCTCGAACATTCCTCCGAAAAAATAGCCACGATTTTTCATGATTTTTATGCAGGCCTATATGATCTCCCACCTCTACCCAAACCAACTCACATTCACACCTCCAAAGAAGACACGATATGATCATTTTTGACTGATAGCAAACTCCCTTCACTCTCCCCCGCAGAAATTTCCATTCTGAATGAACCCATTACCAACACTGAAGTACAACAAACGATTAAGGACCTGAAGTCGGGGAAGAGTCCAGGGCCCGACGGCTACACGTCACAATATTACAAAACGTATTCTCTCATCCTTACTGATCCCTTACTTAAAGCCCTAAATCACTTGGCAACGCAAACGCACGACTCCAAATCCTTACTTTCAGCCCACATAGCTGTAATCCCAAAACCAGACAAGGACCACACTGAAGCCGCAAACTACCGGCCCATCTCCCTCTTGAATTTGGACATAAAAATCTTAGCAAAAATTCTGGCCAACCGACTCAAACCCCTATAATGCAAAATCATAGGCCCTGAACAGGTTGGTTTTATGCCTGGTAGAGAGGCGAGAGAAAACATAACTAAATCCTTAAATGTAATCCATTACACACATGTCTCGAAAACCGAGGGCCTTCTCCTGTCCACCGACGCGGAGAAGGCCTTCGATAGGATTTCATGGGACTACCTATTCGCAATATGCTCACATATAGGCCTTAATGGGTGTATCGCAAATTGGATTAAGGCTCTCTACCAAAACCCAACCGCTCAGATTAAAGTTAACTCTATCCTCTCCGACCCCATTAACATACGAAATGGCACCCGCCAAGGCTGCCCCTTGTCCCCTCTTCTTTTTATTTTACCTTTGGAACCACTAATCCGGAGCGTTAACCTCTCCCCTGACGTCAGAGGCCTCACAGTTGGGGATAGAGAGTTTAAGTTGGCAGCGTACGCTGACGACCTTCTATTCTTTATAACCCAACCACACATCTCTATGCCAAACTTATCCAAAATATTTAAAACATTCGGTTTTATCTCAAACTTTAAGATCAACCCAACCAAATCCGAGGCACTGAACCTTACCCTCCCTCCAGACAGACTCAACTCACTTAAACAGAATTTCAAATTCAAGTGGGAAAAAGATTCAATGAGGTACTTAGGAATCAAACTCACACCTGACTTAAACTCCTTGTTCAAGACTAACTTCCTACCACTATTGAATTCGATCTCCGGGGACCTGAAGAAGTGGAACTCTAAATTCTTCTCCTGGTTCGGAAGGGCGGCCATCTTGAAGATGGTGGTGCTTCCTCGCTTACTGTACCTCTTTAATGCTCTTCCAATTCATATCCCGAACTCCTTTTTTGCCAAGCTACAATCAGCCCAACGGGGATTTCTTTGGTCAAATAAAAAATCAAGAATCTCACTGAAAACTCTTAAATTTCCCAAGGGCAGTGGAGGCCTGGGCCTACCAGACTTCAAAAAATATCATTTCGCTTCTCACATTACTAGGATAATAGATTGGCACTGTAATGGTTCCAATAAAGATTGGGTACAGCTAGAATTAACCTCCTCCACACATCCTCTCCTTTACGACCCCTGGACCATACACTCTAAATCCTTCAAAAACACCACCAACCCCCTAATAGCTAACACTTTAAAAATCTGGCACAAACTAGCTGGTACATATGACTTAGCTTCGATCCCAGGCCCCCTGACACCAATCATGGGGAACCCTGACTTTCTCCCGGGACAAAATCAAAGGTCACTTCCACTCCCTACTCCCTCCAACAGATTCCTGACCACCCACTGCATGTCGGGCAATTCGGTTAAATCTCTACCCTCTCTCCAATCCGAATTTGGTGATTCTGCACCAACTCCGTGGTTCTACCTGCAACTCCGGAGCTTCCTTGTGAACAGCAGCCACAAAATTTCCTACACTCGGAGGCCAACACCTCTAGAAGAACTCTGCTACAAGAGATCACCTGTCATTAAAACTACTTCCATGGCATACAAATGGCTGATATCACGGGACTCTCTAGGCGCAAATGGGCATAAGGAGAGATGGGAGAGAGATCTAGATAGATAAATCACTGATCGACAATGGGAAAGGGCCTGCATATTCGCACACAAATGCTCCTTAAGCACCAAACACCAGGAAACTTCCTACAAAGTTATTACGCAATGGTATATTACCCCTGTGAAAGCCCATGCATGGTCCCCAGCGAACTCTGACACCTGCTGGCGCTGTAAAACGGACACGGGCACCTTCCTACACATTTGGTGGGGGTGCCCCCTGATCCGCAGTTTTTGGGATGATGTATCCACATGGATCAAGCACATAACTGACACGAAACTTACTCTAGATGCTGCAGCATGTTTGCTGCATATCAATTCCTTTTCAATCAAGCGCTATAAAACATCCCTAACCAGACACCTACTCACAGCGGCAAAATCCTTGATTCCATTATACTGGAATTCAGATAAAGTCCCAGGGGTCAGAGACTGGCTGAGTAAAGTGAGATACATTCACAAGATGGAGGAACTAGTGGCCATGAAAAATGAACGTAGTTCTGCATTCATTGAGATCTGGTCCCCATGGGTGGCTTTTACATATTCAAAAGAGTATGAATCACTTTCTCCTTGTTAATCTGGTTGTAAGGGACCTCGGCCCTATTATTGTAAGCTTTGTTCCTTGACTACTGCGGAACATGATATCTACTAAGGAATCTAAATGTGAAATGATGATGTGCACTATGATACCCCTCCCATTTGCCCCCCCTTCCCTCCCTACCCCTTTCCCCCCTCCCAACCACTTACCCCCTGCCTTATATGTTACCTTTTTTTCTTTTCCTCCCCTTTAAATTTTTGTTATATACCAGTTTACTTATAAAATATGAACCGACTTATGTTTTCTTCACGGACAATTACCGTATTTTTCGGACCATAAGACGCACTTTTTTCCCCAAAAAATATGGTGAAAAATGTCCCTGCGTCTTATGATCCGAATGTACATGAGGCACCTCCCCCCGCCGCCTCTGGCAACGCCCCCCGCCACCTCTGGCAATCCCCCAGCCACTGCCCAGCCCAGCAGCGTCCCTCGTGACTTGGCTACCGCCGGCACAACGCGCATGTGCGGCCGGCGGTGGATATTGTAAGCCTAGCATCATAGCAACGACGTCTACCGTCACACGTCGTTCACGTCGTTCACGCCACAGCGCCCTCCGACACTACAGCGTTCCTGGTTGCCTTGGATACTGCCGCTGCATTGTGGAAGCGCGGCCTGCGATTGCTGCCACAATCTCCACCCACCGCTTCCAATCCCTGCACCAATCTAGAACAGATGCTCCCTGACAGCTGGTCCGTCCCCACGATGATTGGGGACCACGCCATTTTGATAATAGAAAGGTACGGTTCTATAAAGGCACTAAACAGCATGTAATTTTACTATTCCCTCCTGTGAATTTGGATTATTTGAGCTGTTTTGGCGGGATTTGTGACATCCTACCAGTCTGGGGGTGAGATTAATATTTTTTTTTCCTGCTTTTTCTGATTGGTTGATGGTTACTTAAATTCTTTTTACTGTTACCCCATGCGATGGCACAGGTCAGGCTGCAATAATGGCAATGATCAGGCTGCATTTCATGGTAAATATTTTAGTACACCATTTGGTTCAAAATATATTTTTTTCTTGTTTTCCTCCTCTAAAATCTAGGTGCGTCTTATGGTCAGGTGCGTCTTATAGAGCGAAAAATACGGTAATGTATACTTCATATGATTGTTACTTTAAGTTGATCTTTGTACAATCTTACATTTGTTCTAATAAACCTTGGATTGTGAAAAAAAAAAAAAAAGGGATCTGTACACAATTCTGGGAAGCTGAAAACATCCCTGTTCTTATATGGCCAGCATACTCACCAGACATGTCACCCATTGAGCATGTTTGGGATGCTCTGGATCAGCGTTATGACAACTTATTCCCAGTGGTGTATCTAGGGTATGGCAGCCATGGCAAGTGCCATGGCTGCCATATGAAGGGGGTGTTGACCTGTGGCTGGGTAGCAAGGCACTTACCAGGGTCTGAGGGTCTCTTCTTCCCTCCTCTCGAGCATAGGCAGGACTCCTTTTCAGCACCTTTGCTAATGAACAATGACAGTGCTATCCCTGCTGCGTTCAGTTACAGCCCGCCCCTGTTCTCCTAGGCTCTCCCATTCCATCTGGTCGGATAGGCAGCACACAAAGAAGGAGGAACATCAGTTTCTCTCTCTCCTCTGTGAAAACTGAGGCCTTAAGTGATGAATTGTTAAGGTTCTGTATTTACATGGCCTTGGAGGGCAAAGGAGGGATCAGGGGTCTAATAAACCCCTGATTTCTCCATAAAGAGGATATGTCACTACCAAAGGTATCACAAGGGATGATAAATATCATTAGTTTTGTTAGCTGTTTTTTTTTTTTCTTTGTTAAGGTTATCTGAAAGATGTGTTTCAAATGTTTCAACTGGGGCGCAGTTTCAGTGATTGCCATAGGCGCTATTTTCACTAGATACGCCTCTGCTTATTCCAGTTCCTGCCAATATCCAGCAACTTCGCACAGCCATTGAAGAGGAATGGACCAACAATCCACAGGCCACAATCAACAACCTGATCAACTCTATTTGAAGGAGATGTGCTGCACTAGGTGAGGCAATAGGTGGTCACACCAGGTACTGACTGGTTTTTTAACCCCCCGGACCCCCCAATACAGTAAAACTTCACATTTAAGAGTGGCCTTTTATTGTGGCCAGCCTAATGGCCCATACACACGATCCGAATATCGGCCGATGGATCGTACGACTTTTTTCGCTTAATAATCGCAAGTAAAATAAAATAGTTTATTAAACTCACGAAAATTCTCGTACGACAGAAAAGTAAGATCGGAAGTGATGTCACGTGTTGTAATGTATTTGTATTGTATTGTCGGAAGACGGCTGTACTGACTAAACGAAAATCGTACGATCTGACATCGTACGAGGAAATTTTTTGCGCATGTCCGATCGAAAAATATCGGATGAACGGTCGTGATCGGCTCTCGAAAGTAGTGTACACACGATCTGAAAATCGTACGATCCATCATCGGACGATAGTTTTCGTCCGATATTCGGATCGTGTGTATGGGCCATAAGGCACACTTGTGCAATAATCATGCTGTATCTTGATATGCCACACCTGTGAAATTGCTTACCTCAGCAAAGGAAAAGTGCTCACTAAGGCCTCGTACACACGAGGGGATATGTCCGCTGAAAACGGTCCGATGGACCATTTCAGCAGACATCTCCGCTCGTGTGTATGGGCTAGCGGACAGATTTCTCCACCCGACAGATTTCAAAGCATGCTTTGAAATCTATCCGGTGGAATCTGTCCGCCCGACATGTCTGCTGGTTAGTACACTTACCAGCAGACATGTCGTCCCCCACCGCCGCCGCGCCGCCGCCGAATGGATTTGGCGCATGCGCGGAAGTGTTTAACTTCCTGGTGCGGTGACGTGGCGGTGACGTGGCGGCATCAACGTCACCGCCGCTTCACCGCGCCGTCCGGCGGCGGGGAATTTGATCCGATGGTGTGTACACGCCATCGGATCAAACTCCCGATCGGACATATCCGATGGAAATGGTCCGCGGACCGTTTTCATCGGATATGTCCGATCGTGTGTACGAGGCCTAACACAGATTTAGACAGATTTGTGAACAATATTTGAGAGAAATAGGCCTATTGTTTATATCAAAAAAGTCATAGATCGTTGAGTTCAGCTCATAATAAATAGGGGCAAACACAAAAGTGTTGCGTTTATAATTTTGCTTAGTGCAGTACATGGATGTGTAAGGTTCCCTGGTGCAAGTTCTAGAAAAACAGAATCAGAAAACCAGGCCAGAATAACTGAGAAAATGTCTGACATGTTTTAGCCAAAGTGTGACCTTGGGGGAAAGGTTTGGCACCCTCGCATGTTCAAAGCAATAACTTCCAATGCATCATGACATTCTTGAATGACATATTTTTTCTGTTTTTAATGGCCAATGTCTACCTGCAAGAAAAGATGAAAGCATTTATAGATATACCTCATAACCCAGCCACTCCTTGTAGCAACCCTCCAGTCACAGTGTCATAACCTTTTTATAGACAACTGGACGTAGACCATACAATGTTCGATCAGGTAGTTTTGGTACCACCTCCTTCTGTATTAAGAAGCATTTATCTATAAAAGCAGGAGATGTTCCCTGAATCTGAACTTGGAGCATCTGCATCTTACATACTGACGAGAACACACTTGTAGAAATGAAAGTTCTCATCTTCATAATTGTTGGCATTATAACTAAACAAGTATCTGCAGTAGGTAAGTATATGATACATTACAGCATTGTAATTTGAACCCGAGAGCTATTTATACTAAATGCACACAGAACATAGTTTGTAATATATGTTGCATGTCTGTAGAATTAGTTCATCACAAATGATGATAGTAATGGATAATGTAGTAAATAGAATTTCAAATATAATATGAATCCCTGTACAGTATATCAGTTTTGAAATTAAGATTTTTCAGTCAGATGTTAAAATGCACAAGGTATATTTTACTTGGTTAGTTACATTTTTTATTGGTTACTTATTTATAAATTTGTGGAGCCTTTTTCCTAACTGGTATTGTTCTACTTTTCATACTTACAAATTCCTGGGTTGTCACAGACCTAATTTAGTTTTAACCACTTGACCTCTTGAAGGTTTTACCCCTTTCATGGCCATGTCATTTTTTGCTATTCAGCACTGTGCTACTTTAACTGGCAATTGCACAGTAAGTAATTTTTTTCCCACAAATACAACTTTATTTTGGTGGTATTTGATCACCACTGGGAATTGTTTTTTTTTTATATGAAAACAAAAAAAGGCCCGGAAATTTGGATTAAAAAAAAAAATATTTTTTACTTTCTGTTAAAAAACATATCCAATAATATTAAACATATTCATAAATGTAGGCCAAAATGTATTCTACTACATGCCTTTGGTAAGAAAAAAAGTCCCAATAAGTGTATATTAATTGGTTTGTGTGAAAGTCATAGCATCTACACACTATGGTATATATACTAAAATATACACAGCTATAGACGCTATGCTTGTAATGGTGGTGATCAGCTACTTATAGTGTGTCTGTGATAGTGTGGTGGCAATCTGGCACTAACAGGTACTGGCTGGGAAGGACACTAACTGACATGCGATGTCATTGGTAGGTCTGTCATGCGATTTGTCATGGGTAGGTCTGTCATGCGATTTTTCATAGGTAGGTCTGTCATGCGATTTGTCATTGGTAGGTCTGTCATGCGATTTGTCATTGGTAGGTCTGGCATGCGATTTGTCATGGGTAGGTCTGTCATTTGTTTTGTCATTGGTAAATCTGTCTTACGATTTGGCATGGGTACAACTGTCGTGCGATTTGTCATTGATGAATCGGTCATGCGATTTGTCTTTGGTAGGTCTGTTGTGCGATTTGTCATTGATCTGTCTTACGTTGCATTTGGGGGAGGGGCATTCTGCCACGATGTGCATTATTCATGGAGGTGCTGCATCTGGGGTGGTCTTTTCTGGTCTTTGACCACATTTCATTTTCTTGTCGGTTATACATTTCATGCGGTCATTTCTCTGTTGGTACATGTGGTATTAATTCTTTCAGGTGGATTGCGGTGTCTTCTCCGTGTCAGCAGGTACATATGTATGCTTGCGCTCATGGGTTCAGGTAGTTTTGCTCTGGTCCAGTTGCTTTCAGGATCTGTCACGTCTACAGTTCCGTACAGGCTGAGGTTTCGTTTTAAGTGATTGCTTCGACCACAATCTTCTCGCCTGTACATCTCATGTCTGGTATTGCACCATCGTTTCTTTCATTAGACATACACACCACGACCTGTGGGTATCGTAGCCCTTAGTGTTCGTTTGTAATTACCTGTTGTCGCGCTGCAGGTTGCTCGGGCTCGCTCTTTTCATTTATCTTTACTGGTTTGGGTCACGCTTAGTAGTTCACGCGCATTTTGTCACTGCGTATTTGGGCGTTTAGGGGGGGTATGATTGTCATGTTGATTGCCTGAAGTTTTGTTTTCCTTAGATTTCGGCATGTCTCAAGTGGCAGAAAGCATGGACTTCTTATTCGTCCCACCTACTTTGCGTAGGGGTTCGGTGCAGGAAAGTTCACCTTCTTTAATAAGTTGGACTGTGCCCAGACTTATTGCAGAACTACGCCGCAAGGGCATTTCTTTCCCCTCAACTGCAAGGAAAGCAGAACTGTTTAGGCTGTGTTTCACATCTCTTTCGCAGTCACCACCGGCCACCAGCTGGTGCAGATTCATGCAGTGCTAAATACGCTATTTACTTCCATGGCGCAGTTACAGGAAAGGATGGAGGTGATTGAGGCCCGGGCCTCGGCCAGTGCAGTGGTACCAGCCAGTGCAGTGATACCAGCCAGTGCTGAGGTGGTTCCAGCACCCACGGCCCCGGCGATCCCAAGCCCAGCGGCAGGTAATGTCGCAGCTTTACCTACGGTGGAGCCTTCACCATTAGCTGCCCCACCTGCGGCGTCTCCGGCCCATTTTATCCCAGCAAATATCAAAAAATACATCTTAGAAGGGAAAGATGTTAATTTGGCCTCCTTGCTCATAGCAGCCCAGGATGTTTCGGAGAACAAGTATTGTTCTTGTGTGGAGGTGTCAGTGGTGCTGAAAGCCAAAGACCCCAGGCTTAATCGCAAACTCAGTGAACCGGAGTTTGTGATGGCGTTTGGCATCTTCAGGGACATAGTCTGTTCAGTTAGCCCAGGAAGGAGGGAGCAATTTGATTTGTACCTTCACAAGGTTGTGGATTTAGCACATAAGTACGGTGGCTCGATCTTCTACGATCACCGGTCCTTTGCGGCTAAAGTGGCAGCCACCTGGGCTCAGTTCCAGGTGGTGTCATGGTGGGGCAGCATCGTCATGGAACTGTTTTGCAGGAACTGTTTCGCCAGTTAAAAGTCCCCGGTATGTACCAGCTGCCAGTCCTCAGCTCACACCACAGCCTGAGTATCAAATTCTGAGTCCACTAGTCAGGCGGGCCCTCTAGGCAGGTGGCAGGGGGGTCTGCGGGAACTCCTGGTCAGGTGGACAAGATGGGTAGACCCATTCGTTACCTGGGGAAAGCTCAGCTGTGTAATAACTACAACTATTCAGGTTGCAATTACAACCAATGCAGGTTATTGCACGTTTGCGCCAACTGCTTCAGAGGTCACCCTAAGTCCGCCTGCCTGGTCAAGCCGCTTGGCACGTCTTGACTATGCCGGATCAACATCTTCTTGCTGGGAAATTTCCTGGGTGACCACCCAGCACCGGCAGTTAGCCCGTTTTTTGCTGGAGGGTTTTTCCTCGGGTTTCCATACTGGCCTCATCACCCTTCCAACGGAGACGTTCGAATGTAACAAT
This sequence comes from Rana kukunoris, assembly GCA_029574335.1. NCBI lineage: Eukaryota > Metazoa > Chordata > Amphibia > Anura > Ranidae > Rana > Rana kukunoris. Next base: position 432,565,907 of record CM056050.1, read on the forward strand.
TTGAGGTCGGCAGACAAATAACCCTGCCGCTGTCAATTAATTGCTTCAAGCAGAGCTGTCCAAAGGGTTCTTGATTGGCCCGTTTCTGTCCTCACCTTTTTCCATGTGGAGGGTCAACCCTATTGGGGTTGTCTCCGGGAAGTTTTCTAATAAAATGCGTTTGATTTACGACTTGTCCGCGCCTCATTCATCTCACATCCCTAGCCTTAATTCCCTCATCCCCTCTAAGGAATTTTCGCTAAAATATTCATTAGTGGACTTGGCTGTCCAGCACATCCTACAGTTAGGTAGGGGTGCTTGGCTTTCCAAAGCGGATATCACTGATGCCTTTAAGCTACTCCCCATGAGTCCTGCACTCTGGCAGTGGCATGGTATCAAGTGGCGTAGGCAGTACTTTTTCGCCACTAAATTAACATTTGGTTCCAAAAGCAGTCTGTTTTTGTTTGACACGTTTGCCCAGGCACTGCATTGGATTCTGGATATCCAAGGTGATTGTCAGAGGGTGATTCATTATCTCGATGACTTTCTGTTGTTGGAAAGCCCTGGGGACCCACCCAGGGATCTGCAGGTGCTTACGGGTTTGTTTTTAGTTTTATATGTCCCTCTAGCGGCTCATAAGATGGAGGGTCCAGCCAAAGTCATCACCTTTGGTCAGGATTCGCCAGGTCATCCATCAGTTTGTCCGTGTGTGTTCCAGGAGGGACTTGCAGTCCCTGTTGGGGATGCTGAACCATGCCATGAGAATCATTCCTCAGGGTAGGGCGTTCGTGTCCAGATTACTGGTTCTTCTTCCCCTGGGGCAGGATGTGGACTCCCCGGTCAGGTTACTAGCTGATGCCCAGGCCAATTTTATCATGTGGGATTGGTTCCTTTGTGATTGGAATGGTATCTCCATGTTTATCCCGCATCCAACTGATTGTTCCCCCCGTGTTTTTTCAGATGCCGCCGCTTTGGTCGGGTTTTCGGTCATTTTTGGTCAGGAATGGTTGGCTAGCCGCTGGCCCCCGGAGGTGTTCCATCTGCCTAAGTTTGCTCTCACTTCTGCATTGTTTGAATTTTACCCGATCCTGGCGGCGCCAGTCACTTGGGGCCCTGGTTGGTCAGGCAACTCAATCATATTGTTTTACGGATAATTTGGCTACAGCCAGAATTATCAATAAAGGCAGATCAGGGTCCCTTGTAATAATGTCTTTTATGCGCAGGCTGACTTGGCTGGCCTTGACGTATAGATTTCATTTCCAGGGGGAGTTCATCAGGGGTGATCACAATGGTGCAGTGGATGCCTTTTCTCGTCTCAACATGCCACAATTTTTCTTTCAGCATCTGGCAGCGGAACGGAGGGGCCGGCCAATTCCCCCTATTCACTGTTGGTAATGGATTACGTTTTTTCCGGTCTCAGACGATCGAGCTGGCCAACAGGTCCTTTTCCAGGAACACACTGAAGGCCTACACCACGGGTTGGAGGGCTTTTCTCAGATTTATGTCTTTGTTTGCGTGTAAGGGTCCCACGGATTTTACTTATATCATGTCTTTCTCTGCTTACTGCCATAGCAAGCTAGCTTTGTCGGCTAGTACTATCAAGTCATATTTATCAGGGATTCAGCATTTAAGGTCCCTTCAGGCGCCTGACAGGCCGTCCATTTTTGCTGCTCACCCTCTGAAGGCCGTGCTGAGGGGTATTCAGAAATCCCAGGGATCTTCTCACTTGTCACGTCAACCCATCACCGGGCAGATTTTCAGAGACTTGTCGGATATCCCCTCCACTTTCCCCTTTGGGGCTGGTCCCAGGCTGGTCCTTAAAGCAGCCATCCACCTGAGTTTCTTTGGGTTCCTCCATCCCGGGGAGCTGTCCAAGGCTAGCTGGCATGCCCCAGTACTGCTCAGAGGGAGTCTTGTCAGAATCCCTGAGCATTATGAGTTACAGCTCCCCAACAACAAGACCAGGCAGGTTGGCCAGGGGTTTGTTGTGAAATATTATCAGACGCAGTTGGTGCCCGGTCGAGGTGCTCGACTCTCTTTGCAGGTTAGTCGCAACCTCACCCCAGGATAGTCCTCTACTCCCCTTCCCTACGCATCCTATCACCTCGAAACAATTAGTTGGTTATGTCAGGATTCTGCTTGCCAAGCTGCATCTGGATCCAAAGCGCTTCTCCGGACATTCTTTCCGAATTGGGGCAGCCTCTGCAGCGTCCAAGTAGGGGATCCCTTCGTATATTATTAAACACATAGGACGCTGGAGTTCCTCCTGCTATAGCAGATTCATTCCCGAACCTCACATGGAGGTGCGTAGAGCATTTGCCACCTTATTGGATTAATGTTATCTGTTTCAATAAAGCATCATTTACCTATCTTGTGTCTTTTGCCCTCTTTTTGGCATACCGTCCAGCTAGGCCAAGGCACGCCACAGGCCTTGGTAGATGGGGTCAATACGTGTTAGGCCGCGTACACACAATCGGTTTGGTCTGATGAAACTGGCCTAAACTGGAGCGTGGAGCATTGGACGCCTGACCATTGGACCAAAACGATGGTTAGTACGCAAAAGCATCGGACCAAAAACCCGCGCATGCTCAGAATCAAGTCAACGCATGCTTGGAAGCATTGAACTTCGTTTTTTCAGCACGTCGTTGTGTTCTACATCACCACGTTCTGACCCGATCGGATTTTGGACTGATGGTGTGTACGCACATCAGACCATCAGGCCACTTCAGCGGTGAATCGATGAAAACGGTCTGTCGGACCATTCTCATCGGGTTGGACTGATCATGTGTACGCGGCCTTATGGGTGAAGACGCTGACTACAAGTAAGAAGGCTGGCCAGAGGCCAGCCTGTATTTGTTGGCAGAGTCTGCTGGAGTATATATCCTCCCTCTGCCGGCGTGTCCCTCGTCGGCTCGTCTTCCTGGTGCCCACCCTCCTGGCCCCCTTTTTCAGGTAACATGCTTCATTTAATTTCTCATATTTAGGGTATGCCCTCTTTTAGGCGCATTTAGGCCTTGGTAGTTGGGGTCAATACGTGTTACGGGTGAAAACGCTGACTACAAATATATATATATATATATATATATATATATATATATATATATGTATTATATATACACATGTTATAAATACCCTTTTTTTTTATCAATGACCACATAGCTTCAGTTCTCAGCTACATAATAAGCTCAGAGAGCTGGGAGAGTTAAAACAACAGTACACTGATCTCCCAAGTGGATGTTGGAGAAGGGTGTCAGCACAATTCTGATCATTGGAGTTAAAGCACAGTCAGAAAACTGACCCCACTGTGCCCTCATGCCTAGTATGGCCAGTTTTTATAAAGAAAGCAGAGGGGGTGGCAGGATTACCACAAAGGAAGCAGTACAAAGAGAACAGAATACTTTTTCATACAAGTACATGGTACAGCAGGCACATATCATGAAATGTTGTGATGCGAGTCAATGACTTAGATCGAATATAGAGATATGCATAGCCGATTTTTATTTGTTCCATGTTTGTGTGTGTCTCAGAATTTCTGTTTTGTTGCTATGTGTGCTTTGAATATCATCTTTGATCTTTGCAGGTCTACACAGAATAATCTTTAGCAAATTTATAGCAACCAATCGTGTTAGTTCACAGTAGTCAGATCAGTTTAAAATGATTTCTTATTAACCACTTAAGATCCGGACCAATATGCAGGTAAAGGACCAGTCCCCTCTTTGCGATTCGGCACTGCATTGCTTTAACAGACAATTGCGCGGTCGCGCAACGTGGCTCCCAAACAAAATTGGCGTCCTTTTTTTCCCATAAATAGAGCTTTCTTTTGGTGGTATTTGATCATCTCTGCGGTTTTTATTTTTTGCGCTATAAGCAATAAGCTTTTATCGATTGGTTTGAGCAAAATGTATAGCGTTTACAAAATAGGGGTTAGTTTTATTGCATTTTTTATTAATATTTTTTTTTACTACTAATGGCGGCGATCAGCGATTTTTTTCATGACTGCGACATTATGGGGGACACATCGGACAATTTTTACAAATTTTTGGGATCATTGTCATTTTCACAGCAAAAATGGCTATAAAAATGCATTGTTTACTGTGAAAATGACAATTGCAGTTTGGGAGTTAACCACTAGGGAGCGCTGAAGGGGTTAAGTGTGACCTCATATGTGTTTCTAACTGTAGGGTCGGGGGTGGACGCGTGACATCATTGATCGCATTTCCCTATATCAGGGAACAGACGATCAATGACAGCGCTACTGTGAAGAACGGGGAAGGTGTGATTACCCTCACCTCTCCGCGTTCTTCAGCTCCAGGGACTGATCGCGGGACTCCGGCGCCAATCGGGTCCACGGGTGCCGCGGCCACGAGCTTTGGACCAGGTCACGGGCACGCGCCGCGGGCGGGCGCCCGCGACCCACGGCTCGGCATTTTACAGTCACGTACAGGTACGTGATTCTGCCCAGCCGCGTCATTCTATATATTCATATATCAGCATTAGGCAGTTCTTAAGTGGTTAATTGGTTATGGAGTTTAAGCATTTAACATGATGATTGTTGTTCTTTGAACAACCTTATTTAAAAAAAAAATGTTGAAGTCTATTAGAATTCTGTAGCTAGTCCCTGAGCCTTATAAAGGTGTAACCCCTGCCTCTTGATTGGGCACACTGCAAAGTTGTGTTCTGAATAAAGCATGGGGAGTAAGAACCCCTATCAGGTTTATATCACTGTCTATAGTGAAAAGACTTCCCCTCGTTGTGAGCCCCAGTGACACCCCTGTTATACAAGGACAATGCCTACCCCTGTTCTGGTCTTTAAACATAAGGCTTACCCGTAGGTGCAAGAAATATCTCCTAAGCCTGCACAGTTGATATTTACATTAATTACAGGCGCCGATGTCTACGGCGCATGCGCGCCGTAGACAACAGCACAGGCGCACAGAGAGTGCAGTTTTTCACAATGGCATAACCTGGGTTAATGCCGCTCATTATGCCTTTCTCTTGTAGCATTAGGTTTTTCCTTGTTTTTCACAGGGCGGTTTACTTCCTCTTTGAGAATAATGCTGACACATTTTTAATGCCCCAGATGGCTTTCACACTGGAACGGTGTGCTAGCAGAACAGTGAAAAAAAGTCCTGCAAGCGGTGAAAGAGCGGTGTGTATACCGCTCCTCCACCGTTCCCACCCATTGAAATCAATGGGACACCGTGGCTATACCGCCACCAATGCGCCTTTGCAGAGGCACTTTGCGGTGGTTTTTAATCCTTTCTCGGCCGCTAGCAGTGGAAAAATTTATCAGCCTAATAGCGACGCAAAATTGGCGGTAAAGCCAACGCCACCCCCTGAACTTCCAACTGTGAATAAACGTGCCACCACTTCCATAGTTAGATTTACACTCACCAACTAGTATTGCCTGGGGAAGCAGTGGCATGACATCCTATCAGATAAAAGGTCCAAGGAAAATCGTAATATGTGGAGAAACTAAACTCCAGATAGTGTGATATCGTATATATAAAAGTTTTTTTAAACATTATATCACCGGCCTAATGGTAGTACACTTACCAGAAGGCAATGAAAGAATTGCATGGGTATTGTGTATGATGCCAGGAATATCATGTTGCGGCGAGCATCAGAAAACCTTCAAATTTCGCTGACGTCCTTATCCAAAAAACACTAGGAACGTCACTTGAGGTGGTACATGATCGCCACTGCTGTACAGCAAACGGAAGTGACGATCACGTACCAAGTGACGTTCCATTGGGCTCTTCCAGTGTGTTCTGCAGTGTGATCGCCACTGCTGTACGGCAAACGGAAGTGACAATCACGTACCAAGTGACGTTCCATTGGGCTCTTCCAGTGTGTTCTGCAGTGTGATCGCCACTGCTGTACGGCAAACGGAAGTGACAATCACGTACCAAGTGACGTTCCATTGGGCTCTTCCAGTGTGTTCTGTAGGAGTACACTACAGTGACTCCACTGCCTTTGCATTGGCCTTCCTGGCTAAATGTTGAGGCTCCATTATTTGACAGCATGGAGTCTGGAACTGTGATGGCTCTGGTAACTGTAATCATTTCTGAATTTACATTACTCGTTACTCCTTTATTTATACATCAGGACAAGATTGTTCTATCCTATAGCTTAAAGAGAAATTAAACCTTCCTATACTTTATAGCCAAAAAAGCTGGCATCCTAGCCTCTTGTACTGCATTTTCCAAAGTGCTGCACATGTGATCAGTTATGACACCATCCATTTGATGGCTTGACAGTTCAGTTGAGAGCACAAGCAACTGCCACTCATGGCATGAGTTTAGTTCCACTTCGTCATTTAGGAAAAAATAAGCCCACGCTATAGGTAGTTTAAGCTTATTAGATCTTTTGTTGGAACAGGGACTAGGATAGTGCAGGTGAGGTGATCAAAGTATAAAGGATAGGCAAACTATTCTATATTTTGGTGCTTGGATATTACATTCTGAATTGTCATACTACAGGATCAAATACACCAGGGTAGCTTTAAACTTTTAAGAAATTGATATAGACGTTCTCTGGCCCAATTCCAGAGAATAACCCCATTCTGCCTCTGATTCAAATTATGGAAGCCTGCAGAAAAGAGACAGAGAGGCGGAACCTTTATTGGCTTTATAGACAGAGTGACATCATTCACATGAGCACATTCAATTGGCTTAGTCCATATATGGTGGTTCCTTCCTGTAACGTCTCTTTCCTAGCACAAAAGCCTTTGTGGCATTTTCAGAAGCACAGGATCATCCACTCAACCTCACAGGGGCTTTTACTTAGAGTCATATTTTCATCTTTGGTAGAAGAAGGAAGGAGGGTAGTTTGGAGTGACACCTGTTTAGTTTTAATAGTTACACCATCTGTCCTCAGTTTTTCTTCAGGCTTAGATGTACTGTAACTTTATAATCTGATTTACTTCACTTAAGGACAATAATACTGTAATATATTTAGACACATACATAGGTATACATATCTTATATAGATCAAGAAATAAAACAATATAAGAATATAAAAGAAAATAGAAGAATAATTGAAAAGAAAGGCAACATTTCAGTGGTTCTAATAAAAAGTAGCATAGAATAAAATATTCATTTTATTTACCTCCATCACAAAATGTGTTATCTGGTACAAAGAATTGGAAGAATGCTTTGTGCTATGCAAATTTGCGAGTAGGGGCAAGATGGCATGAACATTTTCTATAGTTGAAAACAGATCAGATTGTCCTTCTCTAATAGGTAATTATATTACACATGGATTTATCTCTGAATTTAAAAAAAAAACTTTATACAATACAGCTGTCCGAATCTAGATATCAGATATTCCAACTGCTATCAACGACAAACAAGACAATGCTTGCTTGATTGCTGAACATGAATTGTTTATTAGAACCAGAATATAAGTCTTATATACAGTACAGTATCAGAGGAGGTTCCTACCTCCTGCTTATAATACTTTAACAATACACTTGTGACCAGAAACATAAATTAGCATGAGCTAATAACTAATCCTTTAACCACTTGTTTACTGGGCACATATACCCCCTTCCTGCCCAGGTGAAATTTCAGATTCCGGCACTGCGTTGCTTTAACTGACAATTGCGCGGTCGTGCGATGTGGCTCCCAAACAAAATTGATGTCCCTTTTTCCCCACAAGTAGAGCTTTTTTTTGGTGGTATTTGATCGCCTGTGTGGTTTTTATTTTTTGCGCTATAAATAAAAAAGGGCGACAATTTTGAAAAAAAAATACTTGACTTGTTGCTATAATAAATATCCCAATTAAAAAAAAGTTTAGGGCGATACGTATTCTTCTACATATTTTTGGTAAAAAAAAATCAAAAAAAAATCGCAATAAGCGACTGGTTTGCGCAAAAGTTCTAGCGCCTACAAAATAGGGGACAGAATTATTATTTTTTATTATTTTATTTTTTTTACTAAAATTGGCAGCGATCTGCGATTTTTATTGGGACTGCGACGTTATGGCGGACACATCGGACACTTTTGACACATTTTTGGCGCTATTCACATTTATACTGCGATCAGTGCTATAAATATGCAACTAATTACTGTATAAATGTGACTGGCATTGAAGGGGTTAACCACTAGGGGGTGAGGAAGGGGTTAAATGTATTCCCTACATAGTGTTCTAACTGCGGGGGGAGGGGGGTGACTGGGGGGGTGACCGATCTGTGTCCCTATGTACAAGGAACACAGATCGGTCTCCTCCTCTCCAGAGACAGGACGCTGTCTCTGTGTAAAACGGCAATGAGAGATGATCTATATGAGATCATCTCTCATTCGCCGCACAGATCGCATCGCAAACGGCCACTCTAAATGGCCGTTTGCCACGATCTGTGATTGGCTGTGTCCAAGGGACACGGCCAACACAGAATTTCCCCAAGGCGCGCTCTGGAGCGCGCGCGGGGAACGTGCTTGTGACAAGCCGTCAATTGACGGCTTGTTGGCAATTTAAATCCGCACTAAAGCCGTCATTCGACTATAGCGTGGATCTCAAGCGGTTAAAGCAGCCGATGTCACTCTGTGCCCTTCTGGGCATTGTTATGATAAATCAGGATTTCACTACATGTCAGACTTGTTGTCACTGAGCTTTACACGGTACATGATACATTATCATAAGTATAAACGCAGAACACCTTCACACAATAGCAGGAGCTCCAACAGGAGTCCGCCCTACTCCTGCATTGTACAGAGGCCAATGTGATCAGCTCTCTCAACTAACATGTTGTGTTCAGAATCAAACAAACCAAAAATAGTCTTTACATATATCCTGGGAGATATTGTGGATAAATATTATGGTCCCATTTTAAGTAATCCAAGACATATTTTCTCAGTCACCCTGTGCCAGGATGGACTTATACATAAGAGGTGCGTGGGAAGCTGAAACAAGGGTTTCCCAAACTTTCCAAGGAATTCTGGGTTCCACGGGCCCTCCTGTCACAGGGTTCTTAAAGTCGCAATTTTACTTTATGTTGGTTACTTGTTTTGAATTCCACAGATGAATGTTTGTACATGAATGCTCATGTAATCCTACTGTTAATTATGGATAATATTTCATTTCACTTTCTGTCTTTTTCTTTCAGATCCTGAATGCTACGGTAAGCCATTCTTTTAAGTTTTACTATGGCAATTCTTAAATATAAATGGGTTTTACTTCATGCCAAAATGTAATATTGCACTTCCTCTGGTGCAAAGCCTACACCATACTCGGTTCAGTGGTGAAGGAACAAGATAGCAGAGATAGTGACCACTACCAGTTCAATGACCACTTGTGGATTTCATCTGACCTTTACTAAAGGTGTTTAACCTCCCTGGCGGTCTTCCCGTGTGTGGCACGGGGTGAGATTTTTAAGCTATGATCGGTAACCCCGTGCCACACACGGACTTGCCTCGCTGGATGCAGAAAAGAGTTTACTTACCTTTTCTCTGCGATCCAGCGATGAATCCCCGCAGTACACGGCGGCCGGATGTCCGCCTGATGCTGTGTGTACCTCCGATTCCCTTCCCTGCGAGCGTCGCGACGTAGGGGGGGGGGGGATGTCGCCAAATTCAAAAAGATTACAGTACTGTATGTAAAAAATACACACCCCCCATGTCCCTAGTGGTCTGCCCTGTACACTACATGTCATTTTATATAATAAAAACTGTTCTTTCTCCCTGCAAACTGTAGATTGCCCATAGCAACCAAAAGTGTCCCTTTATGGCAAAAATTGTTTTAGAGCAGCTAAAAAACAGCGATAATAAATCAGAATCACTTGCAGAATTTAGCGATAGCGATTTATGGGGAAATTCGTCATAAAAAAAAAAAAAAAAAATAATGACAGCAAAAATTCTGCAACTGAGCAAATTTCAGTGATTTTGATTTGATTACATTATTGAATAATTTTTACTATAATTATATTATTATTTGTTATAATTTTTTATAATTATTTATTATATTATAATTTTTAATAAAAAAAAATAAAAAATCATACCCGGGATGCCTATTAGACTCTTGTTTGGATAGATTTCAGTGAGTTATTCCTAAGAATTACAAGCCTACAGTATAAAACGCCAAATTCCCTTGCAAATAATGGTACCGCTTTCAGCACCTAAAATCTGAAAGAATCATACCGCCAGGGAGGTTAAAGAGATTAGATGATGTTTCCTGGTCCAGCAGTGTTTTCACTAATGATTCAATGTCTATGAAGAACCCTCAGACAGACCTGCACAGTTGTCCCTGGGGCGGGGGGCAGGAGTAAAAAAAAAAAAAGGATGGAAAAGGAAGAACTTCTAACTTACCTTGTCTGGTGCCCATTTGCTGTCTAACGACACTGCATTCCTAGAAAGATTAACAGGTATTATTTGCACTTATTGAAAATGTTCTTAGCTTCTAAAAGGAAAAGTAAAGCAGCCACCACATCCACAGCCACTGATATGCTGAAATATTAAATATGCTATAAAAGTGGTCAATGAGTAGCAGGTGACTTATTTTTTATTTTATTTTGCTTTAAAAGAGAACTATGGGATTTTAGAAGAAAAAAACTACATACCGTACTCACCTCCATGTTGCAGCATCAGTGCCAAATTGCAGCAGTCCTATGCTTATTCTAAGAGCGGAGGACAGTGACTGTCACCACTCTCTGCTCTGCTGCTTTAACGCTTACTGGAGTGCCAGCCTGGGGAGAGGGTGGGCACTGCTTACTGTGGAATAAAAGGCAGGCCATTTGTCAATCAGGCAGCAGGGTGGATCTGAAAAATATTGTTTGGATCCTTCTCCAGGATGACAATAGCCCACTATTAGCTGACTCTGGGTCACAGGAGAACATAAGTAAATGTACTTTTGTGACCCATATGAGAAGTATAGCCAAAAAAGCTTTAGCCATACTTCTAAAGTGGAGCTTTAGTCAGAATATTAAGGCCAATCTGCTGACAGCCTAAAGATTTACTGCTGCTCAGTGGCTTTGGGCTTCAGCAAAATGGCAGCCTCCATCAAGAAGAGACGGGGATGATGCTGGAGACAATTTACAGCACACACTGATTTTGTTAACATAATTTTTCATGTGAAATGTATGTTGCTAAAGAACATTCTTTTTTTATTAACTACTTGAGGCCCCGCTCTTTAGCCGAAAGACGGCTTCAGCGCATACCTAAAAATCCAGAGTGCCGTCATTTGACATCCACCCCTTTCCTCGTTCCCCGTGCGTGCTCCCGAGCGCGCAGCGGGGAAATTCTGTGCTCGCCATGAACGGCCAATCGGAGTGGCCCTTTGAATCCGATCTGTGCGGCCAATGAGAGATGATCTCAAATGTAAACATATGAGATCATCTCTCATTGCCAGCTCTCCCTTCTCACACGTAGACAGCGTGTGAGGAGGGAGACTAGTAGTTACCTAGTAAAATAAAGTGCCCATACAGTGCCCATAAAGTGCCACAGTGCCCATATAGTGCCCATAGGGATCTGTGTCCACCTGCGCCCACCTGTGCTAATCTGAGCCCACCTGTGCCAGTCTGGGACAACCTGTGCCGTCAGTAATCTGGGCAGTGCCCACCTGTGCCACCTCATCGGTGCCCACCTGTGCCAATCAGTGCCCACCTGTGTTAATCAGTGCCCACCTGTGCCGCCAATCAGTGCCCACCTGTGCCGCCCCATCTGTGCCGCCTCATCAGTGCCACCTCAGTGCCCACCTGTGCCAATCAGTGCCCATCTGTGCCACCTCATCAGTGCACAGCTGTGCAATTAGTAAGTGCCCATCTGCTCCGCCAATCAGTGCCCATCTGCTCTGCCAATCAGTGCTCATCTGCTTTACCTCATCAGTGCCCATCTGCTGTATAAATTGTGGCCAAAATTTATGAAGCAAAATTAATAATTTGCTAAATGTTATCACAGAAACTAAGAAAAAAAACATTAAAAAAAAAATTGGTCTTTTTTCATTAATAGCGCAAAAAAATAAAAAAACCCAGAGGTAATCTATTTGTATGTAAAAAAGGACAAAAAAATCATTTGGGTACAGTGTTGCATGACTGAGTAATTGTCATTCAAAGTGTGAGAGCGATGAAAGCTAAAAATTGGTCTGGGCAGGTTAAAGGAGTTAAACTATGCATTAAGGTGAAAAAACATCTGATACTGCCGCCCCCCCCCCCCCGAGCACCCCTTATACTTACCTGTCCCCTCAAAAGTCTCGCACGCGGCCCCAAGATCATCTTCGCCACTTAGCCTGGCCTCTGATTGGCTGGTGCTGCTGTCAATCACATCCAGTGACGCGGCGCGCCGAGGGGCGGGGCCAAAAGATACAGCGGGCGGCTACGGTATGTATCAGGGAGGACCAGAGACAGCCGCCGAAGGACCCCAGAAGACATGGATTGGGGCCACTCTGTGCAAAACTAACTGCACAGTGGAGGTAGGTATAAGATTTTTGTTATTTAAAAAAAAAAATTCCTTTAGTGACCCTTTAAGTTGTTAAGGGTAAAGTTTAGACTTAATACCCAGTAAGTGAGGGCTTTGTACACTGGTCTGCCAAAAAAAAAATAGAATTCATTAAAACTTAAAGAGCAGCTCCAACCAAAAGGATAATATCTGCTTGTTTGCACCTCCCCCACCTCCACTGCCATATTTGGCACTTTTTAGGGGAGCGGCTACCTGGTTTTGAGAGGTACCCACTCCCACTTCCAGTTAAGATCGTCATTCTACGACATTTCCATCCCCTCCTCCTCCTCCGAAATGGCACAGTTCTTCTAATAAAACATTTTTCATATAACAGTTTAACATTTTCGCTGCGTTTTTTGCAGACATGTTTAAAAAAAAAAATAGGCCTGAATATTACACAAAACTCCCAAACATATATATTATATATTTTCTGAAAGCAGACAACCTAGAGAATAAAATAGTGGTAGTTCCAAGTTTTTATGTCATATGATATTACCACAAAGGTCTAGGAAACACAAAATCTCAGTAAAAAAACACACTAAAATTAATTTTAGGGCAAACAAACGCACACACATTTTTGGTAAAATATAAAAGACGAGGTTGTACCGAGTAAATAGATACCCAATATGTCAAACATTAAATGTTTGCATCCATGAAATGGCAATAAACTTTAGTAGCTTTTATTTTTTCCAGGCGACACATTTCATCCTTTTAGTGTTACAAAGGAGGTCTTGTGCTATAATTATTGCTTTCACTCTGGTATGCATGAGGATATATTACATTTGTAGCGTATTTGCCATTTTCATGTGTAGGTGCCCCCGATGCATGCGTTTACATTCGTACATGCGTATTTGTGGAGGTGGAGGTGGAGGGCCTCAACATTTTTTGGGGGTGGATTTTATGTGCTAGGGTGTAACAATTGTTTTGCAAAAAAAATGTTTTTACTTAAAGTGGACGTCCACCCAAAAGTGGAACTTCCGCTTATCTGATTCCCCCCTCCGGTGCCACATTTGGAATTTTTCGGGGAGGTACCCTGCCCCCACTTCCAGGGAGACCGAGCCGCTTCAAAGTACGTCATTAGCTCGGTCCCCTTCTGCCAGGCCAGTGAGAGAGTGCAGCACGCTTCATGCATGCGCAGTAGGGACCCAGCCGTAAAGCCAAACGGCTACACTGGTGGGTCTGCTTATTGGCAATGGCAGTGCAGACATTACTGGACTTCAGGACAGGTAATAGTCCTATTTTTAAAAGTCAGCAGCTGCAGTATGTGTAGCTGCTGACTTTTAATTTTTAAAGGGGTGGGTGGACCTCCGCTTTTAAAAAAAATGTCATCACATAGGGGACAAAAAGGCCCCCATGTGATGATTTTTGGGTGACAGGTTCAGGCATGTTTACTCTGTGATCCACTGAATGTTTTGCAATGCAGATCGGCAAAGCTAGCCGGGGACACTGAGAGGCTGACCTGGAAGTGACGTCATAGATGTCGCTTTCCGGGTCACAGTAAGAAGGGGAGGAGTGTCTGCTCTCTTCCTCCCTAGGGTGACCACGTGTCCCGGTTTGCCCGGGACAGTCTCACATTTTGCAGGTCTGTCCTGTGCACATTCATTCCAGGACAATACAGTGTTCTGGAATGCAACTGACATCCCCAGCCAATCTGATGCCCCAAAAAAGGCAACCACATCACCGCTTTACTCACTGACAGTACTTATCCTGGCCGGGAATACCTTGAGGAGCACAATTCCGCCGCCCTGCTTGTGATTGGAGAAATCATAAATCCCGCCTCTTGTGTCCAATCACTGTGCTGTGATTCGTTACAGCACAAGCTGATTTTTGGGAAGGGATGGTGTCCCTGAATGGTAGTTTGGAAATGTGGTCACCCTACTCCTCCCCCTCCACCTGCTGGCACCCACCATGTCGGTCCGCAGATCGGCAAGCGGAGCCCGGAAAACATGGCGGGGCGGCAGCACGGGGGCACTAGTACCAGGGGGGGTGTGAGCAATCGGACAGCAGTGCAGCCAACTGAATGCTTTAATTCACATAAGAAATATTTCGATGAAAACTGTCCCCTCAACAAAATCCTAAGGATAAATTCTAAGAAAATACAAACCACTGTGTGACCTCAAAAATAGATGATATCCTGCATCCTAACAAACAATAATCTTCCATTAAACAAAGAGACAGTTCTGTGCATGTAGAAAGTATTCGATCTGCATCACTAATAGGAAAATACCATGATCTAGAAATGCTGGGGCTGTTAAGCTTGTCTGGGTCCTTCCCATCATCTCCTCTCCTGACAGTGATTTCCAGGCTCATTTGCATATGGAGGATTTGGGCAAACCTCAGCAATATGAAACCACTTACTGCCATAAAGCCTTTCTACTACCCTATCTTTGCACACATTTACAGGACGGTTATCCAAATATATATTGCATTGTTGTCTGACTTAGAGTTAAAAAATTTGTTCTTTAATTACAGCTGGAAGTGACCCCCCTCTATGTGATGATGCTGCATGTGGAGGAACTTGTGATACATCTAATGGATGTAACTGCAATGATGGCCTGACAAAATGCTTTCCTTCAGACTGCATAATGGGTTCCAATGACTGCTGTGATGTGAACTTCCGGGTGGTATTATGACTCAACAAAGCCCTGCTGCACACGTAATACAGTATTGTTGTTCAAATACATTGAAGAGCTTTCTATGTAAATATTCATGCATTGCAGGCTCACTTGTTTCTGCTCTCTAATATCTTTTACAGGGACATTTCAATGCAATCCACGTTGTGCCAGTGATGAATATTGTGTTGAGTCAAATGGTTTACCAGACTGTCCATGCAATGTAACAGTCTACAAAGACAAAGGTAAATAGCACTGTTTTCATACAGAACACAAGATTGCCATTTCTAATGCTAGTGCCTTTTGTAAAGCACTTTTCAGAAACCATCCCTTTATCACTGAGCTAGATCAAAGTGCTTCTAAATCTCTGAGATGAAAAACAAACAAAGTGTATCCTTCTATAGTGTGCACTTGCCTCAATTCAAAACACTGAGTGTGAATTCTGTGTAATGACGCAGTCCTCTGCTATCTGCCGAATCATTTCTGACAGGCTAAGCTGAGTCCAAGGGATTGAAGAGGACAGAGGAGGGGGCCTACAGAACACAGCCTGTGATTGGCAGTCTCAACTGTGCATATTTCCCTATATAATTGTGTAGAGGTGCGGGTGTCCTTAACCTCCACTCAGGTCTCAGATTACACTCAGCTCTCCTCTCTGAGCTGTGCAGTGTGTGACATCAGATTCCTGCCCCTGCATTTCGAAGCTCAGGAAAGCTGTGTAAATTCTGGACTTTAAACTGATGTAGAAAAGAGATGGCTGCAGATAAATAGGTACTACCTATGTCGGAAGCTAGTCACTTCACTGGATATATAGAAACAATAACTATGGAGAGGTATTGATGGTCGGACTTTGAGGCCAAGGAAGTAGTTAAAAATATAATTTTAATATCATCATTTAAATCAGACAAAATAATTGCATAGTAACATATACATAAAAGTAACAAAAATAAATATAAAAATACATGGATAAACCACTGTGTACAAAAATCCCTAAAGTCGCCGACACACGTTTCGCCATGGGGCTTCTTCAGGACGCTTGTTAAGGATTTTGTGAGCAGATGTGTACTTCAAAAAACAAATAATTGTATGGTCGATGATCCTACAACGAATGCAATCCAGGACGCATACCACAGTCGAGTATTCAATGGTATGGTGGGAGAACACCTCAGATCTTGTTATAGATCTTAAATTGACAGCAGAGTCAGAGTAAGGATGCCTTTAAAATTCATATAAAACGTGACGTTACTGGCGGCTTCCATTCAGTGATGAAAAACCATAGAGCCAGCTGGGACACCTAACAACATTAGCCTGAACTTGGGGTCCTTCAGGTGTGTTAAACGATCAATCAGCCCGTCTATTTTTAGGCTTCAAAATTTGAGCCAATCTTTCGGGTAGTTGTTTAGGAGAGGTTCGTGTCCCAGGGTGTACATGTGAATGACACACGTACACCCTGGGACACGAACCTCTCCTAAACAACTACCCGAAAGATTGGCTCAAATTTTGAAGCCTAAAAATAGACGGGCTGATTGATCGTTTAACACACCTGAAGGACCCCAAGTTCAGGCTAATGTTGTTAGGTGTCCCAGCTGGCTCTATGGTTTTTCATCACTGAATGGAAGCCGCCAGTAACGTCACGATTTTAAGGCATCCTTACTCTGACTCTGCTGTCAATTTAAGATCTATAACAAGATCTGAGGTGTTCTCCCACCATACCATTGAATACTCGACTGTGGTATGCGTCCTGGATTGCATTCGTTGTAGGATCATCGACCATACAATTATTTGTTTTTTGAAGTACACATCTGCTCACAAAATCCTTAACAAGCGTCCTGAAGAAGCCCCACGGCGAAACGTGCGTTGGCGACTTTAGGGATTTTTGTACACAGTGGTTTATCCATGTATTTTTATATTTATTTTTGTTACTTTTATGTATATGTTACTATGCAATTATTTTGTCTGATTTAAATGATGATATTAAAATTATATTTTTAACTACTTCCTTGGCCTCAAAGTCCGACCATCAATACCTCTCCATAGTTATTGTTTCCATTTTTCCATTTTTCTGATCCTATTTACGGATGTGGCCCATGTGAGTGCAACTCCTCTGTTTTCTTATCCCTTCTACTCCCCTAGCCTATTCCCCCCCCCTCCCTTATCATTTCTTTTTTACATTTATTCACTGGATATATGTAAGGGTTTACAACCACTTTAACACAGCAATAGGTATAAAATTCAATCTAGCAATACTTTGGATTAATGTAAACCTTGTGATGACATGTTTCATGAAGTGTGCCAACCTTTTCTTATTTGTTGCATTTTAGAAAGCTTAGTGCCCAGCAATCGCGCCTGCCAGCCACACGCATCTGGGCCCCTGCCGTGCCTGCTATGGCTCTTAAGGGGGAAGACGTACCTATACATTGTTTTGCGGGAACGTGCCACTTTGCCAACATATAGTAGCGTGAGATGGCCGGCAAGTGGTTAAATGAACCCAACTCTACCTATGCAGTTTGTCAGCTTTACTTACTGTGGTTCAAAGGCCATACAGTACATTCTGCTTGAAAGTCATGGCAGGGTGCATCCATGACTTTCCTATTTTTTCTAATAAGAAAACCCAGGAAAACACCCTTTCATTTGTTGATTGACTGAGTCCAGATTAAAATCCGTATAGGTTCACATCTGCCAGAAAAGAAGGCAGAAGTGTGATTTTAGGTTGTGCCATTAACCACTTACCTACTGTGCACCTACACCCCCTTCCTGCCCAGACAAAATATAAGCTTCCGGCACTGCGTCGATTTAACTGACAATTGCGCGGTCGTGCAACGTGGCTCCCAAACAAAATTGGCGTCCTTTTTTTCCCACAAATAGAGCTTTCTTTTGGTGGTATTTGATCACCTCTGCGGTTTTTATTTTTTGCGCTATAAACAAAAATAGAGCGTCAATTTTTAAAAAAATGCAATATTTTTTCCTTTTTGCTATAATAAATAACCCCAAAAAATATATAAAAAAAATATTTTTTCCCTCAGTTTAGGCCGATACGTATTCTTCTACATATTTTTGGTAAAAAAAAAAATGCAATAAGCGTTTATCGATTGGTTTGCGCAAAATTTATAGCGTTTACAAAATAGGGGATAGTTTATGGAATTTTTTTTTTTTACTATTAATGGCGGCGATCTGCGTTTTTTTTATTGGGACTGCGACGTTATGGCGGACATTTCGGACACTTTTCTGACATTTTTGGGACCATTTACATTTATACAGTGAAAAATGCTATAAATATGCATTGATTACTGTATAAATGTGACTGGCAGTGAAGGGGTTAACCACTAGGGGGCGGGGAAGGGGTTAAATGTATGTCCTAGCCAGTGTTCTAACTGTAGGGGGAGGGGGGGTGACTGGGGGAGGTGACCGATTGTGTCCCTATGTACAAGGGACACAACCGCTCTCCTCTCTCCCTGACAGGGACGTGCAGCTCTGTGTTTACACACAGAGCTGCACGTCCCAGCTCAGTTACTGAGCAATCGCGTGTGCCCGGCGGCGATCGTTGCCGCCGGGCACTCGCACGGGATCCCCGCGGAGCGGCGGGTGCGCGCGCGCGCGCGCCGGCGACGCGCGCGCGGCCCGCCCGCCCGCGGCTTTAAAGGGACATCACGTCATATGACGTGATGTCAGAACACTGGAGTCGTCTGCCCGCCGTCATTTGACGGTGGGCAGATGACAAGTGGTTAAAGGGAAAATATTATTTCTCTGGGACTTCAACTGTGAGATTGCTCTGGCAAAGATGCTTGGAGACTAATCCCGCTTGTTGCATTTGTAGTATAAGGGGTGATACTATTGGTAAAGTGTAACCTCCTTGTTATGCTGGAACAAAGAAGTGGAACTGAGTTTTTTCAATATACAATCTAGCTGGTGATTCAGCTTGCTGTCTCCCACCAAAGACCTCAGTTTTAGACAGATTTATTCTTCAGCCAGATAAAAAGATGTTCCACATATTGGTTCATGTTAGGGTTGCCACCTGTACGGGATTGACCCGTACAGTACGGGATTAGGATCTTCTGTCCGGTTTTCAGACTGTCACAAACCCGGACAAAACCATTCTAGCAGAGGGGAGCTTCATTAACATAATTGTCACTTTGGAGACAGTCACAGCAGCAATATCATTTTACACACACACTGTGGTGATGTGTATGTTATGTATCTGAAGCTTGGCTCCTTTCTGTCCCCCCCCCCCCATGCTCCTGCAGTATCTCTTATTTCAGAACCCCCCTCTCCAAATTCACTAGTGGTATGTTCCCGAGAGAAGGGGGAGGCGCCGCGGAGCTGAGGAGGAGATCGTGACTGTAGCTGCTGTGAAGTGTGTAGGGCTGCCCTGTCACTAGGAGGTAGGAGATGAGACGACTTTTTTTTACTAAGGAAAGTTTTGTAGGTTGCAAAGTTCCAGGAAGATTTATTTGGCATCGAAGCATTCAGATAATCAGAATCAGCAAACCAGTGTCTGTGTGTGTGTGGGGGGAGGGGGGAGTCTGCAGCCGATGATCAGAGCCCAGCCAACTCACAGTATCTCCCAAGCAGCACTTATCTATGTATACAAACTTCCCCCCTCCCTGTCCAGATTATGTGAAGTCATTTATAACCCTTTACTTAACCCTGTGTGTATGTGATGATGAGTTCACACCTGATTGTCCAGCCTCAGACCCAGGAGAACACGGGGTTACATGAATGGTCATTAATTACCTTCACATCATCCCAGTATACAGAGTGCTGGCAGCTTAACAGATTGTTTTCATGGAGTTGTATTGTTGTATATTTTAGAGGATGACCAAAATTGCTTTTTTTTATTATAGACATTACTACCTGACCACTTCTCAGCCCCCCACTTCCCCCCACCTTACACCACCCAGACCACTTCTCAGCCCCCCACTTCCCCAGCTTACACCACCCAGACCACTTCTCAGCCCCCCACTTCCCCAGCTTACACCACCCCAGACCACTTCTCAGCCCCCCACTTCCCCCCACCTTACACCACCCCAGACCACTTCATACAGACATCTCTCCGCTGCTTCCTACCCCCCCCCCCCTCCCCCCCCAGCTGAGGGGCATCATTCCATGGTCACTTTCCTTCCCTTATCTTTCCAACATCACTCCCTGGTCACCCCACAGACACTGCAAGTAATCCCCATACATACTGCCCCCCATCATACCCTCTGCACTCCTCTCCCATACATACTGCCCCCCATCATACCCTCTGCACTCCTCTCCCATACATACTGCCCCACATCATACCCTCTGCACTCCTCTCCCATACATACTGCCCCACATCATACCCTCTGCACTCCTCTCCCATACATACTGCCCCACATCATACCCTCTGCACTCCTCTACCATACATACTGCCCCACATCATACCCTCTGCACTCCTTTCCCATACATACTGCCCCCCATCATACCCTCTGCACTCCTCTCCCATACATACTGCCCCCCATCATACCCTCTGCACTCCTCTCCCATACATACTGCCCCCCATCATACCCTCTGCACTCCTTTTCCATACATACTGCCCCACATCATACCCTCTGCACTCCTCTCCCATACATACTGCCCCACATCATACCCTCTGCACTCCTCTCCCATACATACTGCCCCTATCATACCCTCCAGAAATTGTATTTAATCACAAAGCTATATGCATAGTGTATACGACATAAAAAAATGCCGTTAATTGCATTGTACAGAGGTAATGAATTTAACGTACTACAAAATATTTTTTTTTGCCATGCGCTGCTAAAGTGTTCGGGTTTGGCTTGAAGAAAAGGTGGCAACCCTAGTTCATGTTAATGGTTACATGTTTTTATATACTGTACGTTTACAGTCCTAAACCTAAATCAGCTTTCTTGGATGGTCTTAGCAAGAAAAAAGGGTTAAATGGGTGACAGAATAACAGATTAGTCAACCCAATGCTATATCAGTTTTGTCAGATCCTGAGGGATTAAACCAACTTCACATTAAACCACCTTGAAATTTCTGAACTTGTGTTCCTGGGTGTGCCTTCTGCTGTGGCAGTTATAAACAAGTCCAACTCTCCCTGTTGGATGTTTTACACATATCATGGGGCATGAAACAAGAGGTGGTAGAAAGATGGGTCGGGAATTATAGCAGGGAGATTACACTGTCAGAGTATCCAAGACATATAAGAAGCAAAGTGTTGATTCACCCCACCAAGCTCCAGCTGTAAAAAAACACCTTTAAGAAAATAAACCATCTAAGTTTCATCAAATAAAATATTAATATTACTATGCTTATTGACATTATTTTGCAGTTATTGGAGATTTTAAACCGACAGTGAGCTGCTCTGGAGGTACAATGACAACATCTTTAAGAAAGTGTGAGTTACAAGCATTGGGCTACAACTTCAGTTCAGTTCACCTGTTCAATGAGTCTGACGATTCTGCCGTGTCACTGCATATGGCACTATTCAGAATGATATAAGTATGATCAATGTCCAAGGTACAAGCAGCCGTAGGATGGTGTGGAAACATTGATACGGTACAACTTACTTCTTGCAAATATTTGTTTACTGTAAATGACTCTAGATTAAAGAAGACCTTTAATAAGAGATATATCTATATTAGCACAGAAATGTATTATTAAAACATTGCAAGTTATTCTGTGAAAAATGTGTGTTTTGGTGTGTCCAGTATATAAATACCAGGAAACATATAGAGACGTTTACATTTTTAACCTGTCCACGGCCTTCTCCTTATATAATAGAGGCTTTAAAAGCCTTTTTTGGTGTACACTGAACTGTCAGTTTTATTATAAGATTGACAGCTTATTGTGCACCAAACTGTACACATTATTATATTAACTTAATAATGATATTATTATAGAGTACTTCAGTAAATCAACCTCATACCAGTATATTAGAAGGTATTGTTTCAAGTAATGTACAAATTTGGATTTGTACAGCTGAGAGTAGCGTGACAAGTACATTTTTTACTGTGTGACAACGGAATAGCTACAAAAGTCAAGGTCTAGTTTTGAAGAACACTATATTTTACTTATGTTACCAAATAGGATGAAGATGTGTCATCCAACCATTTGCCAGTACTGCTTAGCACATGATTGGGTATTTAAAATAAATGCGATTTTATATTTTTTTACTAAGCTAAACGAACAGTGTCTATTGCTTTATTTAACCACTTGCCAACCGCCGCACGCAGATGTACGTCTGCAGCATGACACGGACAGGCAAAAGGTCGTGGGATATATACGTCCCCTTTAAGAAGCTCCGTGACTCCGACCGCGGGTCCCGCGGACTCGATGTGTGCGGTTAAATCTCCTTGAACGTGTCAAGGTTGAGGAAGAATGGGGAAGTGCTGACGTAAACAAGCATTTCCCCAGTCTTCTTAGTGACAGGACAGTGATCACAGCTTCCTGTAATCGTCCATCCCCCACAGTTAGAAGCACTCCCTAAGGCACACTTAACCCCTTCAGCGCCACCTAGTGGTTAACCTCTTCACTGCCAGTGTCATTTTCTCCGTTATCAGTGCATTTTTATAGCACTGATCGTTGTGAAAATGACAATGGTCCCAAAAATTGGTCAAAAGTGTCCGATGTGTCCGCCATAAAGTCGCAGTCACGGTAAAAATTGCAGGTCACCTCCATTACTAGTAAAAATAAAAAAAATGATAATAA
The DNA here is from genome assembly GCA_029574335.1 of Rana kukunoris. Taxonomy (NCBI): domain Eukaryota; kingdom Metazoa; phylum Chordata; class Amphibia; order Anura; family Ranidae; genus Rana; species Rana kukunoris. The sequence continues at coordinate 432,588,615 of CM056050.1, forward strand.
AAATGCTGTACTTCTATCCCCTATTTTGCAGACGATATAACTTTTGCGCAAACCATTTAATATACGCTTATTGCAATTTTCTTTAACAAAAATATGTAGAAGAATACGTATCAGCCTAAACTGAGGATTTATATATATATATATATATATATATATATATATATATATATATATAATATTTTTTTTTTTTTTTAGGAATATTTATTATAGCAAAAAGTAAAAAATATAGAATTTTTTTCAAAATTGTCGCTAAATTTTGGTTTATAGCGCAAAAAATGAAAACCACAGAGGTGATCAAATACCACCAAATGAAAGCTCTATTTGTGGGGAAAAAAAGAACGTCAATTTTGTTTGGGAGCCACGTCGCATTATCAGTTAGAGCGACGCAGTGGGAGCCACAAAAAGTGGCCTGGTCTTTGGCCAGCAAATTGGTCCAGGGCTTAAGTGGTTAATCAACCCTATAATTGCTCTTCTATTAAATATATTCATGGAGCATTCCTAATAACCTCGAACATTGGTTCAGAACTGTTTTTGTTTTTTATATAAAAAAAAGAATAACTTTTATTATAGTCTCTTTGTGTCTTTAATTGCTTCACTTTCCTTTTTCTTGTATTTTTTTTTAGTTGGGCTCATCAGACATTTATTTTACCAATAATCTTTACATTGAAGCATATTCAGGACCTCTTATCACTAAGAATCCAATCAGTTACAACTTTTCTTGTGTTTTTAACCGCACTATGCAGACCAGCCTCAAATTCTTTCTGAACTCCATATCAAGGTTAGAAATAATATTTCTTATATTTTATCAATTACTGTGCTAGGGGGATTTTGCTTGGTGTTGCCTATACACTAGAACAGTGGTTCTTAACCTTGTTGGAGGTACTGAACCCCACCAGTTTCATATGCGCATTCACCGAACCCTTCTTAATTGGAAAAATAAAATATGATTTTTTCAAATTCAAAACATAGGTATGAGCCTCATAGCACTGTACTCAATATCTTTTTTTTATTATTATTTTTTTGTATGTGGTTCACCTTTAAAATCCTTTCTAGGTTTGGTATATAAGTTATATATCATATATATCAAGTTATATATCATTTGCTTACTTAATAAGCCACTACCGTTCAGAATCAGCCAGAATGTTTATCCGTCTCCAGTCCACATGCCCTACTAGTCATCCTGGAACTCCGGCGCTCAGGCCGCTCTCCCCCAGTCCCAGACACACTGCCAGTGGCCGGGTAAGCAACATGACTCATCTGAGTCTCTCAGTCTCACCTGCTCTTTCGAATCCTGTCTGTCCATGATATGCTCTGCTGCGCCGCCGCTGCCTGCAGTGCCACTGCCACGGTCGGTGAAGTGATCCGGACCACGGAGGAGATGAAAGCTCCATCGGAGTGACAGCGAGGCAGAGGCGGGAGACTCCAAGCGCATGCGCCACCCATCGTGATCACAGACAGGCCAGCTCAGGGCAGGCCACACGACCTATTCACCCAATCACAGCACGCCGGCTCGCTATTGTCGAGATTGAACATGGCGGTCGGTCCGGTGCACAGACACAGTGACACAGTGAATACAAATTAATAGAGTGACACAGTCCACACTGGTGCCCCCCTAAATGTTGCGCCTGGTGCACCCTGCCCCCCCACACGCTACGCCAGTTTGTATAGGTGTGTGTCTCGACCTCCGCCGAACCCACAAGACTGACTCACCGAACCCCTGGGGTTCGATCGAACCCAAGTTAAGAACCACTGCACTAGAAAAACCAACCTGTAAAGGTTGTGTGCCAAAACAGCTTTTTCAAGCTCAGTGCTGGACTCTCCAATGCTGCGTATAGCAGTGTTGCCAACCGTCAGTATTTTTACCGGCAGCCAGTAAAAGAATGCCACTTTTCTCCTGCCAGTAAGAGGAAAAGGTTGGCAGTAAAAAATATGGCTGTGACGCTCGGCTCGGAAATGCGCATGTGCAGCTCGGGGCCTGGAGCCGGCTGAGACCATCCAAGTGCCTGCTACAGTGTGTTCAAATGGTGTGGTGGGCGGGTCTGGTGGAGGTGGTGTCTGAGTGTGTCGTGTGATGTCATTGTGCAAGGGAGCCAAGCGGAGCAAACAGAGCCTTGTGTGTGGGTCTGCAGGATGGGTTTAAGGCAAGCCAGGAGTGGGACTATCAGTGTTGTTTGGACTGTAGGGGACAAAGGGACAACCTGGCATTGAAAGAGACTGTCACTGTGACTCAGGAGGGGACATGTCAGGTATCACTGTGAGAGTCAAATTCATGAGTGCATCGCCTATTCTAATGTATTGCCCTACTAAGTCCTGTCCCTGAACTACTTACTATCTATATCGAAAATAAAATAAGAACTATGCTTTTTGCCTTAATATGTACCTTAAATTTACATTGCTAATGGCATATTGTACTTATTTGTAGCCTAAATACTAGAATTTGCACTTAAAACTGTTATTTTGTAACTGCCAGTAAAAACTTGGCTGTGCCAGTATATTTTGGGTGTCGTGTCAGTACATTTTTATCTGGTAGGTTGGCAACACTGGCGTAAAGATTCATATCTTAAAGTGGAAGTGAAGACTATAATTGCTCTATTAACATTAAACAGCCATATAAAACAGATATGCATAGCACTATGTTGTAACTCTGCCTGTGCTCCAGTTGTCAAGCAATTAGCACCAACGCCTGCCAACCATTTACCTGCGACATGATGCTATTAGATGCTATCCTTGTTTTTTCCAACATTAGAGCATAGAGTGAGCATTTTCCAGGCATTTATAAAGCTTGGTCTTCTTTATTTCCATGACTCTACCTCAGCTGCTTGGTGTTCCTGTTAAATGGCTTGCAGGTTCCAATGCTGATTGCTGGACAACCAGAGCACTGACTCATTTATATCTGTTTTTCTCTGCCACTCATAAACTGCAAGTGAACTAAGAGAGTGGTTTCCCACCCAACCTTTCCCAAGCATAACCTAGTTGTAACAAGTATAAGGCCCCATACACACGATCGGACATATCCGATGAAAACGGTCCGCGGACCATTTCCACGGATATGTCCGATCCAGCTCCACTGCCACGGCGCGGTGATGGCGGTGACGCGGCGGTAGACGCCGCCGCGTCAGTCCACAGACTGCGCATGCGCCGATCTGGCAGCGGCGCGGCGGCGGTGCTCTGCTGGTAGTGTACCAGGACGTGGGCGGACAGATTCCCACCAGATTTCAGCTTGCTTTGAAATCTGTCCAGCCCATAAACGAGCGGAGATACAATACTTGAATCAAAATGGCGGGCAACGCGGATGCTCTTGAATAAAAGTACTATATTGGTTACATGGGTACACGGGTACAGGCTAAGCGTATAGCCTGTACCCGTGTATCCAATATAGTATTTTTATTCAAGAGCATCCGAGTTGCCAGCCCTGTTTGATTCTAGTTGTAACAAGTATAACTACCAACCTTGCCAGTAACTAAAGGTTTGACATTAATGTCAAAGTTGAAATAGAAAGTTTTCCTTTTCGTGAAGTACAGTGATAGCACTCTAGTGGCTAATTTACAATTCTAAATTAGAAGTAAAACAATGGAAATATAGAAGAACAAGCTTTGCACATACCTAAAAGTCTCAACAAAAACGACTTTAAAGCTGCTCTACAGCCTTACCTTCATTCATGCACAATTGTATAAACTCCTTTCCTCTACTGAAATAGCTTACTCTGATTTTACTGCACACTTTGAACTCTAATGCCCTGTACACACGATCGGTCAAATCGATGAGAACAGTCCGATGGATTTTTCCATCGGTTAACCGATGAAGCTGACTGATGGTCAGTCGTGCCTACACACCATCGGTTAAAAAAACGATCGTGTCAGAATGCGGACACGTAAACCACGTACGACGTGCTGAAAAAAAATTAAGTTCAATGCTTCCAAGCATGCGTCGACTTGATTCTGAGCATGCATGGATTTTTAACCGATGGTCGTGCCTACAAACGATTGTTTTTTTTCTATCGGTTAGGTATCCATCGGTTAAATTTAAATTTGGCACCCACACACGATCGGTTTGGTCTGATGAAAACGGTCCATTTCATGGCTGGGGGACATTCTAGTCCTGACCTGCCCCTTTTATCCTTTGGAATTCGTTTTTTTTCAATCATGGAGACACGGCATTACATGTGAACATTGAATAGGGCAGTCTCAATGTCTAAATGTCACATGCTTAGAAATGTCCACTCCTCTAGACTGACACATGCCTATTAAAGCATTTTGGAATTTGTATAAGACAGCCCACTGCTTGTATCAGGGCTAATGCCGCGTACACACGATCATTTTTTGTGATGAAAAAAAACGTAGTTTTTTAAAACGTCATTTAAATTGATCATGTGTGGGCAAAACGTTGTTTTTTGTCTTAAAAAAAACGACCAAAAAAAAATTCCACAAAAAGTCACCGTGTGTAGCAAAAACGTAGTTTAAAACAAAGTTTTTCAACCCGCGCATGCCCAGAAGCTACTTATGAAGCGAGCTTCAATGGAAAAGAGTGGTGAACGTAACCTCGCTTTTTGTGGAAAAAACGATGGTGTGTATGCAACATCGTCTTTGAAAAGTGACGTTTCAAAAACGTCGTTTTTTACTCCACAGAAAACGTCGTTTTTTACTTCACAGAAAACGTCGTTTTTTACTTCACAGAAAACGTCGTTTTTTACTTCACAGAAACGTTGTTTTTTACTTCACAGAAAACGTTGTTTTTAACTTCACAGAAAGCGTCGTTTTTTTCATCACAAAAATGATCGTGTGTACGCGGCATTAGGCTCTTGAAAGCAAGTACTGAGATAGGTTGCTGTGATGTTTTAACCACTTTAGCCCCGGACCATATTGCTGTCCAATGACCAGAGCACTTTTTGTGATTCGGCACTGCGTCGCTTTAACTGACAATTGCACGGTCGTGCAACGTGGCTCTTTTTTTCCCACAAATAGAGCTTTCTTTTGGTGGTATTTGATCATCTCGGCGGTTTTTATTTTTTGCGCTATAAACAAAAATAGAGCGACAATTTTTTAAAAAAAACAATATTTTTAACTTTTTGCTATAATAAATATCCCCCAAAAATATATATAAAATTTTTTTTTTCCCTCAGTTTAGGCCGATACGTATTTTTCTACATATTTTTCGTTAAAAAAATCGCAATAAGCGTTTATTGATTGGTTTGCGCAAAAGTTATAGCGTTTACAAAATAGGGGGTCGTTTTATGGCATTTTTATTAATATTTTTTTTTTACTAGTAATGGCGGCGATCAGCATTTTTTTTTCAGTACTGCGACATTATGGCGGGCACTTCGGACACTTTTGACACTTTTTTGTGGCCATTGGCATTTTTATAGCTATCAATGCTATAAAAATGCATTGTATTACTATAAAAATGCCATTGGCAGTGAAGGGGTTAACACTAGGGGGGCAGGGAAGGGGTTAAGTGTGTTCCTGGGTGTGTTCTGACTGTATGGGGGGGTGGTCTCACTAGGGGAAATCACTGATCTTCTGTTCATACATTGTATGAACAGAAAATCAGCGTTTCCCCCGCTGACAGGAACGAGAGCTATGTGTTTACACACATAGTTCCCGTTTCCCGCTCTGTAACGAGCAATTGCGGGTGCCCGGCGGCGATCGTACCCGCCAGGCACGCTCGCAGGACGTATAGCTACGGGCTCTCGCCCAGGAGTGCCGCCGTCCCGCAGTAATATGACGGCGGGCGGTCGGCAAGCGGTTAAAGAACATATGTAGCTAAAAAAAGATGTAATCAAAATTGTAAAAGTTTGAAGAGGCAAAAACCAGGGAATACAAAATTTAAAGCAGAATTTAGCTTAAGTATAAACAGGGCAATGATGCTCAATTTGAAAAATGTAAAATCTATATATTCCTATATCCCTCTTGATATAAAATGTGACACCGTTTACTGCAAAAATATTATGGAGGGTTTGTGAACTTTAAAATTAAACATTTTTATTTTTTATTTCCTCAGCACAATCACCATTCCACCTCAAAATGGAATCAGCAGTTATACTGTAACATTGGCAGCTTACATTGATGAAACATGCACTTTGCCATTACAGGGAAGTGATACCTTGACTGTTGGATCAATTTTATACCTAGGCATATTTTCCCCAGATTTAAATGGAGCTGCATTTTCTTTAAGAGCAGAGAAATGTTATGCTACTCCTACAAATGACTCTAACTCCAACCTCAACGTAATACTAGTAGATGGAGGGTGAGTATAATTTATAATATGGAAGATGCAATGTATATGTATATATATTTTTAATATCACAGGTGTCAATCCAACAATAAGGATAATAATTACAGTTACAAAGTGAATTGGTTTCAGCACCTATGCTCACAAGTACCACAAATTCATCACCCAATCAACTATTCTGCCTGTCTGATTAATGGTACAACCTTCATTTAGCAACTAAGGATGAAATTTGATACTACTGTGGATTCAGGTCAAACCAAATGGGTTGGAAATTCACAATCCTGGCGATTTTTCTGAAGATATTTTTTTAAATAAATAAATTAAATAATGGTAGGAACTGCTGCTGCTGCATCATTTAAAAGTAAGAAAACTAATAGGAAAAAGAGTGTGTACCTAACCCACCTCAATCATATCAGTCACATTCACCCCCCCCCCCCCCCCAGTAAAAATAAAAATGAGGTATAATCTGAGTAGACTATTATCTGTGATGAAAACTGTCCTGCTGCCAACCAATTCTGATCTGCTGTATCTTCTGTGGATAGCTTATTGCTTGTTGTATAATGACTGCCTGTGCTTTTGCGCTTTAGTAAATTAGTAGTCTTGCTCATTAAAATTGTTCTGCTGCTGGACAATTTTACAGCTTTATATCATCTGCAGTATCTCAACTTTTGCAGTAAAACCTGTATTTGTGTTCTTGTCTCAAATACCTTTGGCTCCAGTCTTCCATATTAAAATATCCTGCTACTGACCAATTTTACACTGTTGAACCACCTATCTCTTAATTATTGTAGTAAAGCACTTGCCTGTACTTTGTATCTCCATTACATTTTGTCCTATTCTCCCTCATTAAAAGGTGAGTTTTACACTGAAATATGTAGTTCAGTTTACAATCCAGAACACTGCCTGTGTGACAGGATAATTGTACTTCCCTTCAGAAATGTTTCACAGGACTGCACACCAATATATTGAATCACAAAATAAATTATCGCAAACTGGGTTAAGCTGGCTCTCCATCCAACAGGAAAGCCCCTATAACATGTTTCACCCATGTAGGGCTTAATCAGAGAGGCCACTTTGATTAAGTCCTACATGGGCGAAACATGTTAGAGGTCTTTCTTGATGAGTGGAAAGCCAGCTGAAGCAAGTGTGCGATCATTTGTTTCATGATTCACTATATTGATGTACAGTTCTGGGAAACATTTGTTGCTATATGGACAGGCTTGACATTCTCTTATCAGTGACTAGGGATGAGCTCCATCTGTTTGTACGTTCGTCGAATTTTGAACAAAACGGGTCGAGTGATGTGCGTCCGCCCATAATTCACTGCAGGGCTGTGGGCTGATGATTGGTCAACACTATAAAAGGCAGCCTGCAAGGCGGCCTCGTGTAGTGTGTTCCGGCTTTGTTAAAGAGAAGATCAGTCAGACAGTTAGAGAGAGAGAGAGATAGATAGAGACACAGGGCCAGATTCAGAGAGCCATTACGCCTGTCTAACTGGTGTTAGACAGGAGTAATTTCAAATTTCGCGCGCCGTATCACTAGTTTGAATCCTCAAACCATGGGCTTCGATCTGACAGGCTTACGTCTTCGTACGCCTTCGGATCTACGCTGCAATCTTTTTGCGGCCGCTGGGTGGAGTTCGCGTCGTTTTCAGCGTGGGGGTATGCAAATGAGCTTTTTCCGGCGATCCACGAAGTTACGAGTGTCGTTCGCAATCGCGTACGTCATTTTTTCGCTACGTAAAGTTAAACCAGCTATTAGCTGGTCTAACGTTACGCGGCCCATGTTAAGTATGGCCGTCGTTCCCGCGTCGACTTTCAATTTATTTTTTATTTTTTGCGTAAGTCGTCCGGGAATAGGAATGTCCGTAAACGACGCTACTCAAAAAAAAAATGACGTAACGACGTGATTTCGCGCAATGCATGGTGGGAAATTTCTGAACGGAGCATGCGCAGTTCGATTGCCGCGGGGACGCGCTTAATTTAAATGCCTCACGCCCCCTAATCGCGTAGTTTGATTCCGCCGGGAGAAATACACTACGCCGCCGTACCTTACGGGCCAAAATCTCTCTGAATTCCTCCTAGAGCCAGGTAAAGTACGACGGCGTAGAGTATCTCTGATTCTCTGCGGGAATCTAATTCTTTCTGAATCTGGCCCACAGTGTCTTTTCTACCAGATAGATAGATAGATAGTCAGTTTAGTTAAATTTACAGTGTGTAGAGAATATATATACATCCCTAGGAGTTGTACATATATTTATACACTGTATAGCTTAGCTAGATCAGCTATTCCTATTGTTAGGCAGTAGATTGTGCTAGATGCAGTGCTCTAACGTGTTGTATTGCCTACATAGTGTTTAGTTTACACCTAAACATAGTACTCAGTGTTAGTGGACATGTGCTATTTAATTGCACATACACGCATTAGCTGTTACTGCACGTGTGCTATTTATTTGCACATAAACGCAGTCGCTGTTAATGCACGTGGGCTATTTAATTGCACATAAACGCAGTCGCTCTTACTGCACGTGTGCAGTATTTTAGCCCATAAACGCAGTCGCTCTTACTACACGTTTGCTGTGTTTTTGCCCATAAACACAGTTGCTGTTAGTGCACGTTTGCTGTTTAATAGCAACTAAACGCATTTACTGTAACTGCGCGTGTGCTGTTTAATAGCACCTAAACGCATTTGCTGTAACTGCGCGTGTGCTGTTTAATAGCACCTAAACGCAGTTGTGTAACTGCACGTTTGCTGTTTAATAGCACCTAAACGCATTAGTTGTTACTGCACGTTTGCTGTTTAACCACTTAAGACCCGGACCAATACGCTGGCAAATGACCCAAGGGGTTTTTGCGATTCGGCACTGCGTCGCTTTAACAGACAATTGCGCGGTCGTGCGACGTGGCTCCCAAACAAAATTTGCGTCCTTTTTTTCCCACAAATAGAGCTTTCTTTTGGTGGTATTTGATCACCTCTGCGGTTTTTATTTTTTGCGCTATAAACAAAAATAGAGCGACAATTTAAAAAGAAATGCAATATTTTTTACTTTTTGCTATAATAAATATCCCCCAAAAATATATAAAAAAACATTTTTTTTCCTCAGTTTAGGCCGATACGTATTCTTCTACATATTTTTGGTAAAAAAAATCGCAATAAGCGTTTATCGGTTGGTTTTCGCAAAATTTATAGCGTTTACAAAATAAGGGATAGTTTTATTGCATTTTTTATTAATTATTTTTTTTTTTTACTACTAATAGCGGCGATCAGCGATTTTTTTCGTGACTGCGACAATATGGCGGACACTTCGGACAATTTTTACACATTTTTGGGACAATTGTCATTTTCACAGCAAAAAATGCATTTAAATTGCATTGTTTACTGTGGAAATGACAGTTGCAGTTTGGGAGTTAACCACAGGTGGCGCTGTAGGGAATGTGTGCCCTAATGTGTGTGTTTACTACTGTAGGGGGGTGTGTCTGTAGGTGTGACATCATCGATCGCGTCCCCCTATTACAGGGATGACGCGATCGATGCTCCGGCCACAGAGAAGCACGGGGAAGCCGTGTGTACACCGTTCTTCCGCTCCAGGGACGGATCGCCGCACTGCAGCGGCGATCGGGTCCGCGAATCCCGCGGTCCCGGTCCTGGAGCTTCGGACCGGGTCGCGGGCGCGCGCCCGCGACCCACGGCTGGGTACTAAAACCAACGTATATATACGTTGATGTGCCCAGCCGTGCCATTCTGCCGACGTAAATCTGCAGGAGGCGGTCCTTAAGTGGTTAATAGCACCTAAACACAGTTGTGTAACTGCACGTTTGCTGTTTAATAGCACCTAAACGCATTAGCTGTTACTGCACGTTTGCTGTTTAATAGCACCTAAACGCAGTTGTGTAACTGCACGTTTGCTGTTTAATAGCACCTAAACGCATTAGCTGTTACTGCACGTGTGCTGTTTAATAGCACCTAAAGGCATTAGCTGTTACTGCACATTTGCTGTTTAATAGCACCTAAACGCAGTTGGTGTAACTGCACGTTTGCTGTTTAATAGCACCTAAACGCATTAGCTGTCACATGTCACATGTCGCATGTCACTGTCGTCAGCGCCCCCTCCTTCTCATTTTTAATGTGCCATGTCATTTTGCTTAGGGCCCCAGGGAGGTCAGGATCGGCACTGGGTCTTGTAATGACCTGGGGGGAGTGGTGGCCGGGAAACTCATGCTATTTTTTTCAATGATGTGTATCCATATTGCAGGGACCAAAGATTACATTAAAGCCGCAAGCAGTATTAAATTACTTTTTTCTAAAAGTAATCTCATGTTGTGCAGGGACATTTATAAACACGTGCCACTACTATAGACACTCAGCAGGTATGATATTTAAAGGAATTTTTCTTTTTTTTTTCACTTTAAGCATCATTAAAATCGCTGCTCCAGAAAAAACAACCGTTTTTAAAACTTTTTTTTCCATTGATACATGTTCGCTGGGGCAAGACCCGGGTTCTGAAAGACGTTTTCCAACATTAAATTGAATATTGGTCTTTAAAATGATCAATTTTGATTCGAACGTTCGAGTCCCATAGACTTCAATGGGGTTCTAAATGTTCGCGCAAACCCGCGGACTGTTCGAACGCTCTGGTGTGAACCGAATGCGTGTATGTTTGGCTCATCCCTATCAGTGACCCAGCACCCAGCAGCAATGTTTGAACCGGACAGTAAATCTGACAAAAGCATATAAATGGTGGTAAATCAACCCCACAGTCCTTACGCCCCACAGTCAGTAACTTTGCCAAACAAAGGATTCAAAAGAGGGAGTTTCACCCTATCCTTAATGAAGAATTTATCAGTGATAGTGGGATGGATCCTCATGTAATGGCCAAGGAAGATGGGTAGAGCTGGGAACTTACACACACAGAGATATCTCCAGAAGAGTCCCCAATAGCTCTTTATGGTGAATTGACGATTTGTCACATTTGCCAAAATATTAGAAATTTAAACTGACAATAAACTCTGAGTTATAAAATATACAAATATATAAAATTGGTAAATAAATAATGAGGTATTAATGAAATATGTTGTACCAATCTAGACCTAATAAGAGCCAAAAAATCCAATCCAAATAGTCCACCAGAGAAGTTCAAGTTAATTATAGCTGGATACAGAAGATTAAACTATCCATTATGGTGGAAATAATAATGGCCACAGGAGATATACAATGTTGTAATCATGATAGAAGGAGATATAGAAACAGACCGTTGATTCTGTATTGTTCAAATTGATCATATGAAAACATAATGTATATCTTTTTTATACTAGTTGTGCGGCTGATGGCAGTGTTCCAATAACAGTTTTAGAAAATGGAGTGTCGGCAGAGGCAAGAATCCAGATCAGCTCCTTCCTATTTCAAGGATACAGTGACATTTTTATATTCTGCAGTGTGACATTATGCAACAAAAGTGAGGATTGCACAAAGGTAATAATCTATTTGCAGTTGATTTGCTTAACATTTTCATATAAAAAAGTTGATATATATATATATATACTTACAAAAGTGAGTACACATTTTTTGTAAATATTTTATTATATCTTTTCATGTGACAACACTGAAGAAATTACATTACAAAATAACTCAACACACAGCAATTAATGTCTAAACAAAAGATAGTACTCCCCTAAGTGAAAATGTCCAATTGTCCCAATTAGCCATTTTCCCTCCCCGGTGTAATGTGATTCGTTATCGCTCTCACTCTCTCATGCTGGTCACTGGAAGTTCAACATGGTACCTCACGCTTTTAAGAGATACTGTACGTGTGTGTATGTTCCATTGCACCTTATATAACCACTGCTAGATTTTAAAATGTACTCTTTTTTTATACATTTCTAATAGTAGACAGACTCTTCAGAAATATTGCAATATCACACCATCATTTGAAGTCCAGTTATATTTTAAATGATTTTAGAAGCAACAGAGCTGAATTGTAGGTACTTGGAAAATGAGCTTGGCCTAAAGGCTTGTCTCTATATGGGGGTACTGAATAATACATTTACACTCCTACAAATATTTAGACCTTCCCGGAAATTGCCTTTTCCACGTGAAGAACATCATAGGCATTATACATATTAACAAAAAACGTTTTTTTCACTTCGTTAAAGCCCACACGATAATTTTTTACAACCCGAAAAACTACAACGTTTAAAAAGTTGTGAAAAAATAGAGCATGTTCGAAAAAAAATGTGACTGTTTTTCAGAACCCAAAAAATGCTCTAAAGCCCACACACGATCTTTTAAAATGACATTAAAAAAAAAAGTTTTTTTTACCACCCGAAAAATTATCGTGTGTACGCGGCATTACTCATTTAAAATCAGTGAAGTTGGTAATCATTTTAAGTGTACCTCTCTATACTGAATGGTGATAACAATTTGTTTTTGCTCTGGTTATGTGCTGTTTTTCCATTTTATATAAAAAAAAAATTTTGCTCAATCACAAGAATATACAAATGTACAACTTGGCTAGTCAGTTACAGTATATTGGTATATGGTACTCAAGTCTATTGATATCTTAAATTGTTTTCCTACAGTGCAACCCAGCCCGTGCTGCAGATAGAACCAGCCCAGTTATATCAATAAAGGTGAACTTAGAAGGTAAGGCTATAATACAAGGATACTTTTATTTTCATATACCTACTTCCAATGTGAAATATGTAAGCCCACAAGTACCAGCTAGCACTTTCTGCAGTAAAAAACAATGCAATGTGCTACTGAATAGTGCTACCATAATGTTTAATGTAATAGTACTTATAATTAATAGTAATTTTGTATATCTCTCTCAGACAACCCAACACCATGGAGAACTATGCATCAGCATGTGTAGAAATGGCTTTATTTTCAGTAATATTTGTGTACATATCATGGCCCGGATTCACATACATTAGCGCACATTTATGCCGCCATAGCGTATCTCTTTTACGCTACGCAGACGCAGCACAGAGAGGCAAGCACAGAATTCGCAAAGCAAATGCTCCCAACTCTGCGCCGACATAGCGTATATTTCGTAGGCGTAAGCCGGCATAAGTGGAAGTAGGTGGAAGTGGGCTGGAAGTGGGTGTGATCCATGTTAATGAAGCGTGACCCCATGCAAATGATGGGCCGGGCGCCAGACAAGTACTTAAAATGAACTGGACGTATCCCGTGCGCATGGGCACAACCACGTCGGAACAACTGCCTAAGATACGCGGGATCACTGTGTACGCCGTGAACATAACCTACGCCCAGCCAGACCCACGTCGGCCCATATTCACAGACGTCCAACTAAAATACGTAGGCTTGTGTTCCCTGGTCCATACCTTTGCATGGGTTGCGCCTCATCTATGGGAAATAATTTTACGCCGAACGTAAAACGTACGCAAACCGCGTAAATCATGCGCTGGGCGCAAGTACGTTCGTGAATCGGCGTATCTCCCTCATTTGCATATTTGAATAGAAAATCAATGGGAGCGCCACATGCGTCCAGCGTAAATATGCGCCCACTCTACGCCGGCGTAGGCAAGTTACGTTGGTGGGATAAAGTCTGTTTTTAGGCGTATCTTAGTTTGTGGGTTCGGCGCACAGATACGACAGCGCATATTTGTACTTACGCTGCATATCTGGAGATACGTCAGCGTAAGTGATTTGTGAATCCGGGCCCACAAATTTACTGTATGTCTTGAGAATGTATCTGGGGGTTAAAGTGATACTAAGCACACACTGTATAATTTACATAGTCCCTTCTATTTCTGTATCATGATGATGACTGTGTAAATATTTTAATTAAAAAAATCACCTAAATACCCTTTTCCTAATCGATATACAGCTGTCCCATGACCCAGATTTTTCTCAGCCTGTCTGCAGGGAAACATAAGCAGGAGGAGCTTCTTTTATTTAAAAATCTAATAATTTTTCTTTAAATTGGCATACAAATATATACCGTATTTATCGGCGTATACCATGCACTTTTTTCCCCTTAAAATAAGGGGGAAATCGTGGGTACGCGATATACGCCGATAGCCGTTTCCCGCGCTCAGTTTGAACTGGGCCGCCGACATATACCGAGTGCAGTACACTCGGGTACATTCGGCCAGGCTCGGCTTCGCTCATGCTCACGCATAAACGTCAGCCGATTGTGTGTGTATGTATTTGAAATCAAATATTTATTATTTTTTTGACAATAACATGGTGTGGGTGGATTTCTGCCAGTCTCAGGATGTGTCACACCCCTCCAGACTGTGTCTTAGAATAAGAGGGAGGTGAAGCTTCTATCAATCTACATGTACTATCCTGCCCCCATTGCGTTTAGATGGTTAGTGGACATAGAGGAGGAGGGAGGGATTGGGCTGTCATTTACCACTGTATATACACCCACATATGTGACTCTATAGTCACATGGGCTGCTCAGATGTGATAGGAAGGAAATGCTCAGCATCGAAACTCGCTGAAAACTGAGCATGTGCAGAGTTACTACTACAGCTGAAAATTCACTAGCTGAGCTGGGGATATGAAGAGAAGGGGGAGATAAAGAACAGCAGGATCAACCAGGTTTTTTGCAGAATACAGAAAACAAATCTCACAGTGAGAGAGTATAAACAGCATGTAATACACCATTTATTGATAGTTTTATATGATGTGGGTTTAGTGACACTTTTTATAGGGGTTAATTTATTAGAAAAACACCCTTTATACCTGCTAGTATAATCTTTATTTTCAGTTGTAAGAAATGTGAATACTCCTTTACATTGTTAGGTAGGCAACATTCCTCCAATACTTGTTAAAACATTTCTGCAATACATGGAAAATTAGGACAAATAAAGAATCACACAACAGCTATGAAAAGCTATAATAGTGAATATAAGAAACAGTGGATTGATAATAGATGATCAGAAGAAGGTAAAAAAAAAAAACGAAAAAGTTAATTCAGACAGAAAATAGAAAGACTAAACAGAAGAAGAATTAGAATAAAAGTAAAGAATAAAAACAAATGGTCAAAATTGGGTGGTGGCGTAAGACCCTTCAATATCAGTATTGCGAGAGAGATGTGACTATTTCCATATTCTCTTTCTTCATCAGTGCTTTAGTTACTATATATTTGTCTTAAGAGATTACGTCATATTTATAATATGATTTCATTAACAGATCTGAATAACATCGAGTACACTAACTCTGGACATGTTAAAGGTAAGAATACTATTTTATGAATACATAGAAGTTTTCAATTGCTTTGATGCTTGTGATGGAAAAAGTGACATCTTTCCCTGGCCTAACAGCCACTCAAGTGGCACTAACTATGTCTGGGGAAGAGCAACATATATCATTGTACATAACAGGAACTTTTTGTAAAAGTCACTTTTTTATTTCATAAACTAAAATGTTTTGTTGGGGGACTCATTAGGTTGACCGTGATGAGTCAAGTATATGTGGCATAGTGGAGGGTGAACTCTTCACTACATTAGTAAAAGGAATGATCTATGCTAAATAGTGTACTTCATCTCAAGGTGATTTTTTTCCCCATACCAATTCTTAAATTGTATTCTCTTCATTTCACACGTGCTACTATTAATTTCTGAATTACGCAGCTTACACTGAACATTGTAATATCAACAGGTTGATTTACTAAAACTGCAGAGTGCAAAATCTTGTGCAGCTCTGCATAGAAATCAATCAGCTTCCAGGTTTTGTTTTTGTTTTTTGTCAAAGCTTAATTGAACAAGCTGAATTTAGAAGCTGATTGGCTACCATGCACAGATGTACTAGATTTCACACTCTTCAGTTTTAGTAAATCAATCCCAATGTATCAACACTTTCTTTCGTTTCAATAATATATATATATATTTTTAAGAAAGCACATAGCATTGCAATCATTCAAATAGAACAGAGGTCTGGATAAAGCACGTTAAAGACTTATGAAAATATTTGCGCTCACACAATGTTGAGGAATAAAGATCAATACATAGGACAGGATTCTGGAGCCCCTTACCGTTCTATTCATCCTGTATAGAAAAAATTAGACACAAGACAGATTTCTGTCAATACCGTAATAATACAACCCAAAAATAAACCACTGCAATATATATAGATCTGGAAATTGAACTACTACATCCCTGAGTTCGAGCCTCATATGAGTGCATAATAGACAATCATTAAATAAGATTGGAAAGGGAAAGAGGGAAAGGAAGAGAAGAAGAGGTGAAACAACAGCAGTGGTAGAAATAGGATGAGCTTTCTATAGCTGGTAGTCCTTTGAGCCCTTCTAGAACCTGGGCCCTGTACCCAAGGTACCCATTTTTTAAGTTGATAGTGTCATATCACAGCCATTTTATTAGGCATGAGTTTTTTTATGACATGATACGGTGTGGCAACATACCCACACCACATTCATTGCCTTAAAATGGAAGTCATAATAGTGCATATATATTGCAGACCTCAGACAGTAACCCCCATAATAGTGCAGTGTAACCCCCATAATAGTTAAGTAACCCCCATAATAGTGCAGTGCCAGACTATTCAGTATAACCCCCACAATAGAATGGTAACCCCCACAATAGCTGCCTTGAGGCTGTGTGCCTTAACACTCCTTAACGCAATGCTTAGTGTGATGAGGACCTAGTTGCAGGGGTGTCCAACCTGTGGCCCGTATGTGTCCCAAGTGAGTTCAGCATGCATTAACCCCAGGCCTGACAATAACCCCCAGGCATGTCTTGAGGACAATAACCCCAGATGCTGTGCAAGCATAGAAGCCGGCGTGTGTGGTTTCCCTCACGGGCTCCTCCTCCTCTGTGGGTGTGAGAGAGGAGGGCCGCCGCCGGGTGGCCGCCGTTCCGGAGCAGGGATAAGCTGCACACGGGCACATATGGACCCATTTTTTAAGGAATGCTGCCATTTTATTAGGGATTTTTTTATGCCGGTGTGGCATACCCACACCACATTCATTGCAATCATATATATTTTTCAGAAGCCACAGTGGCTGGAGGTTTACACTCCTTAACGAGGTGTGATGAGGACTGCCATTTTTTCCCAAGAGAGTAGTGCGGCCTGGGCAGCAATGGCAGCAGAAGCCACAGTGAATACAGGGACTATGGAGGAATGCTGGGGATGCCAATAGAAGCCACAGTGCCAGGCAAGTAAATGCTATAGGGGGTTGCTGGGATGGGCTGAAGTTTTATTATTTATTTGCGTACATTATCTATATCAGTGATCGTTAACTTCAGACCTAGTGGGTTATAATTAATGTCATGTTATATGAATCTTTTTAAACATAAAAAGTATGTATATTAACATAAAAAAAAACTAAAACTTAGATCTCCTCTCCTTCGTCCTTCTAGGTGTCTCCTGGGCTTTGCTGGTCAGCACCCTTCTTGCGTACTTCTACTTGAAGCCTTTCTAAAAAAAGTGACAGCATTTTGCTCTAATAAGCGGATGATGGTTGGGCTAGGTCATGGGCTATCTTATAAATAAGGATTTCATCATGGGGACACCATTTATTTTATGTATCTCTTTTCCACTGGCCTGCAATATATGTATGACAAGACTAAAAGAGACTCTAAATGCAACAGACAGATTCTGATGTCATTTTACCATTTTGGACCAAAACATTTTGGTTTTATCTTTCCCTTGATCAGACATTTAGACATATTTATCTCTTAATGATGCTTGCCACTTTGAAAGATAAGTGGCACATCTGTGCATAATTGTTTATTATATAATGTACTATATTTGTAATATATATACAATATTGCTTTGGAGTGTTCATTGCATAAATAAAATATCATATTTGGCTGATAAAAACAGTGGTTTGTGTGATGATGTGATATGATTATTAGTAACTAATTTTGTGTTCTTTTTATTGAAATCGTAAACTTTGAAGGACATTTCCTTTATAAACCATAGCAAAATTTAGATATGCTAGTAGGATGGGTCTCACCAGGGGTGTTGCTAGGTCTACAAAAGATCTGGGGCTAGAGCCCTGATGAAACCCACATAACAAGTGGGTGAAACACATTAGTGTAGCACCCATGCACGCCCGCTATCCCAGCCATGCTTGCTCGACCCACCATCTAGCTGCCCACTTCCATCTACAATCACAGGAAGTGTAAACTTTAGAACGGGAAACCGGAAGTGAGCAGCCGGAACGGCGCACTGAGTACCTGCCATCAGCTGAGAAATCATGGGGAGGTGGAGAATGGACATAGAATTGACCCTCCATCATATGGAAGACTACCTTGCCAGCGAACCGTGAGTCCCGCTCCCCCGCTGGGGATGCGACTACCCTTAGAGCACGGTGTCTTAGAGATATCTGTAACTTTACAGGCTGTCCAGTCAGCACTGGGAACAGTGACCACTGTGCATGCAGTGGTCTTCACATATGACTCAGGTCATTCTCTTATCCCTGGAAAAAACTCCTAGATTAACTGTTTGCAGCCCACACCTCCCGCTTCACCGTTTACATTGTCTCACGCTGATTTTGGTATGTCCCAGTTCCTACTGATACATCACTCTGTGGTGCTATACAAGCAGCTGAACCAGTACTGGTGAACTAATATATACCTTGCTCCATAAGTCTGCTGCTTCACTGTATACTGTATACTGTATATTCATACCTGTTCTATATTTGTAGACTGCATGCCCTGCACTTGGGTAAATAGCAGGCCTGGATGTCCCTAAGTAAGGCACATAGCACCCAGGTAGTGAGTGCACCACGGATTTCTCAGGACCCCCTTAAACCCAACAAATGTATTATGATATATACATTGTATACGGTGGATGGATGAGTGTCAAGTTTTTTGTTAAATTGCATATTTTTGAATAAAGTCTATTTAAAGAGTATACCACAGTCTGTTCCCACTCTTCTTTTGAGGTGTGGACCTCTTTTGGGACTTCTTTATATAGACCTCTTTTCCGTTGTTTCTTGAGTAATTTGGTCCTCTATTGGTGAACTAAACCCAAAACTGCATTTGACCTGAACAGGTAGATTTTGTTCACCAGGTTCCTGCCCGTTCCCTCTCCCTGTCCCCTCTATTGAGGCTAGAGCCCATAGCAGCAAAGTAAAGAAAGTCATATGCTTTGGCGGGCATACACATGTATATAATATACGTGTGTGTATGTGTATATATATATAATATTGTTACATATCTGAGTGCGCATCCCCCTTTACACCAGGGTCCTTAGAGAGCCCCCCACTTACATCAGGGTCCCCAGAGATCCCCCTGCTTACATCAGGGTCCCCAGAGCCCCCCTCATTACATCAGGGTCCCCAGAGAGCCCCCCTTACATCAGGTTTCCCAGAGGGCCATTCTAATTACATCAGGGTCCCCAGAGGGCCCCCACTTACATCAGGGTCCCCAGAGATCCTCCCTACTTACATCAGGGTCCCCAGAGAGCCTCCCTTACATCAGGACCTGAGAAAGCCCCTTTCTTACATTAGGGTTCCCAGAGCCTTTCCTTTACATCAGCATCCCCAGAGAGCCCCTCCATACATCAGGGTCCCCAGAGAGCCCCTCCTTACATCAGGGTCCCCAGAGTGCCCCTCCTTACATCAGGGTCCCCAGAGAGCCCCTCCTTACATCAGGAGCTGCAATAGCCCCTACATTAATCTGGCCCTGCTGCACCCGGTAAGAGACTCTGGGCTATGGGCCCCAGATTTGGAGCTATAGCCCCAGAAGTCACCCCCTAGCGACACCCCTGGTTCCACCCATTTAGCTATTTAATAAAACACAGTGCATGTGCAGCTCAGTGTACATTATAAACGTGATTTGAATAAAACATACCTGTAAAACAGGTTCATTTATTTTATTGCACAAGAGACATAATAATGTAAAGCCGATCTGATTGCAATTTGTAATTTTGTATGTATATGTATATGTAAAGCCAAAACTTTTTTTTTAAGTTTTGGATAATGTTCTTTTTTTAATTTGCTGACTTTAATTTCTGTGTCAAAGACAAACAAGGAGCAAAATGAAATCCCTCCAAAGCAAGGGGAACCCCATTTTTGACAGTTGCTACGACTGTGCTTCATATTAGAAGATTTCTACCTACATTTTCTGCTCTTGTAACAACTCTAATATTTTAGATTTTCTATCATTTTTTGGCCAGGACAAACACGTACTCACTTTTTCAAAAACATTTAATTAAAAAGTTTTGGCTTTAGATACACATTATGGGCCGATTCAGGTAGATGGGCGCTTCTTTACTTTGGAGTAACGTTTCTCATTTACGTTACTCCGCCGACACTTTCGGCGCAAGTACTGTTATTCACATAGCAGTTGCGCGTAAACTTGCGCCAGAGTAACGATAATGCGCTGGCGTAACCTGACGCAAGTGGAAGTGGGTGTGATCATATGTAAATGATGGGCGGAGCCCAGCGCAGAGGCTTACGTTCAGCGCATCATCCACGGAGAATACGCGGTGATTGAGGCTCCACTCGCCCCCTTGTGCGCATGCTCACAACTTCCGTCGGCACCACTTCACGGGAAACGCCAGCGCAATGTGTTCCGTTGCGCGTATAAAAGCGCTAGTGGAAACGCCATTCCGGCGCAAAAGTATTTCCGTTTCCCCCCACCCCAGGTAAGATACTTTTGCACTGTGATGGCTGCTCCCGCTACCCCCAAAGAGAGGAGGAACCTCAATTTCAACTCCCAGGAGGTGTCTGTGATCATCTCGGCTATGGAGACGTTTAATCAGTTCCTCCACGGGAAAAAAAGTAGGAAGACCAGCCGGGAGAGGAAGCAGGGCATCCTGGAGACCATTGCTGCCAGGGTCAATGTGTTAGGGTACTCCACCCGGACTGCTAGTGACATACAAAAAAAAATTAACGACCTGCGGCGCAAGGTCCGTGGCAAGGTGGCCACCATCAGGAGGCATGAGAGGGGCACAGGTGGTGGTCCACCATGTCCGGTCAGCCTGACCACGGAGGAGGAGGTGGTCGCCCGCTGCCTGGACGGGGAGCAGTTGGAGGGGGTCCCTGGCTATGACTCCATGGAGGAAGGCTCCAGGACAGGTAAGTGTTTTTTATCCCCTATTTGGTGTGTTGCATGTGGGGGGGGGAGGGTACATGTGCCAAGTGTGTGGGACCACCAACATGTGTCTGCTTTGTGTCATCCACAGATGACGGAGCTGGGCCATCATCTCTTACCGGCCAGTCCACCCCAACCTCCCAACGGGATCCTGATGACGAGGCCCTGGGTGCTGGAGACACCGAGGTGGAGGAGAGTGCCCACACCACTGCAGAGGTGGTTGAGGAGGAGCCTGTCCCTGAGCAGGACTTTATGTTATTGTTGGAGGAGTCCGAGAGTGCCCCCAAGGAGGAGCCCCCGTCATCCCAGATGAGGGGTTTTCTTTTTTTTTTGTTTATATATTTTTTTTTATACTCAGGTTATGAGTTTTTGTTTATTTTTGTATATTTTTTTTATACTCAGGTTATGAGTTTTTGTTTATTTTTGTATATTTTTTTTTTATACTCAGGTTATGATTTTTTTTTTTTTTTCTCATGTTATGAGATATGTATTAAATTTTTTACTGCACACGGTCAGGAGTGCAGGGGACAGTGTGAATGGTGTGTGAATGCGAGGGGGTGGCACTCCTGCCAGTAAGGGGTGTCACCCTCGGCCGTGGTGGTGAAGTTAACCTCACGGCTGTATGAATGACGTGTGAAAGGTGTATGAATGGACAGCGACATCATTGGGGCCTTGACGCTGGCATTGCTGCTCCCAAGTCCTACATGCTGGACTTGGGCTAATCCAATGCGATGTGCATGTGGTGTGTGTGATCTAGGGACATCAGTGGTGTGCATGCATGGATTGTCTGTGTGATTAATGTTTTGGTTTAGTGTCCAAAGATGCCTACGGCGAGGACCCTCCTGACTGCTCTTCCATCAGCAGACTGGGTCTCCTCTGGCAGGTGGGGACTGTGTGGGTCGGGGGTCAGGTCATCACGTATGTCAATCTGCAGGCCTTTTCTCATAGCAAAGTTGTGCAGAATGCAACATGCACCGATGATCTGACACACAAAGGTAGGGGAATACAATAGGGTCCCCCTGGACTTATCCAGGCAGCGGAAAACGGGACTTCAGGAGCCCGAATGTTTGCTCCACCACTGCACGGGTTTTGATGTGTGCTTCATTGTATTTTCTCTCTCCTCTGGTTTGGGGGTTCCGGAAAGGAGTCATGAGATGGGGCCCCAGTGCATATGCAGAGTCACCTGGAAAGGAAAAGACAGGAGGATGTTAGTCATGCATGTGCCACTTGTGAGGTGTGCATCATGGGAGGGGATAGTCATGGCTGCCACCCATGTCACTCACTAACCAGCCAGCTGTCCCCATACATGTTCTGCTCGAATTCTGCTGGGATGGGGCTCTGATTGTATATGAAGCTATCATGGCTGGACCCGGGGTGTTTGGCACGGACGTGCCATATGAGGCGTTGGGCATCGGCTATCACCTGTACGTTGATGGAATGCCAATGCTTCCGATTGCGGTATATGTGCTCTGTGGCACTGGGGGGCTGGAGTGCCACATGTGTGCAATCAATGGCCCCGATGGTGCGTGGGAATCTGGCAATGCTGTAGAAATCTGTCATTGCCTTCAGCCGCAGCTCCTCAGTGGTGGGTCTGATGAACTGGTTGGACATGCGTCTGAGGATTGCAGGGACAACCTGGTGCACACATCTGCTCACGGAGGACTGTGACATCCCAGCCACCACTCCACTTGTACGCTGGAATGATCCACTTGCAAGGAAATGAAGTGTTGCCAGTACCTTCACCAGTGGCTGCACTGCTTGTGAGCGGTGTGTTGGGCTGGTGATGTCACCCTGCAGGGTTGTGGTTAGTTCAAGTATTGCATCTGGGCTGAATCTGAAGAGGCGATACACCTCCTCATCCCCCATGCCAAAGAGGCTCATGCGCGTGCGGTATATCCTCTCACGTGCCCGCCTCCTTCGTTCCGGGGGACCCAGTACTAGTGCTAGGACCACGATTGCCCCTGGCATGTTGGCACACAGAGGTGTTGTCCTTGCAAGTGTGGTTGTTCAGCTTGCTAGTTTCTTTGGTAACGCTGCTGCTGGAGCTGCTCTCCTGCTGACCTAAGGCCATCTGGAGTAAAGATAAAGCAGCTATTTGTAGAAATAACTTTGCGCCGGACGGACGAGATACGCGCGGCGCATGTAGCCGGCGTATGATGCTAATCCGTTCGCGAATTGGGAAATCTCCCTCATTTGCATATTTGGCGTCGGAAAGTTAAGCCGATCGGAAATGGCCCGTTTTCAGTCGCAACTAGTTTGGTGGGTACGGCCACATAGAAACGACGGCGCATATTCACAGTTACGCGGCGCATATCGAATTACTCCATCGCAAGTCTTGCTGAATCTGGCCCTATGCTTTCGCTTGCCTTGATAGCATTCATGTATACAGCATTTGTTCCTCCTTACATACCAAGAACATTTCTCATTTTAAACAGGCAAGTCAAAATATTCTCTTATGTCTAAATCATTCTGTCTTTTTATTTTGTTGCCCAAGGTCTTAACGTGATTGTAAAAGTATTTTTTTAAACACCTAACATGTCATACTTACCCGCTCTGTGCAATGGTTTTGCACAGAGCTACCCCGATCCTCCTCTTCCCTCCTTTTGACTGGCCCTGTAGCAAGCCACTTGCACTTGTGCAGGCTCAACCACAGTCCACTAAAATACATAGCGAGGCTTGGCTCGTCCCTGCCCCTCAACTCTCTCCTCACAGGCTGTTATTGACAGCAAGGGAGCCAATGGCTGCCTCCATGTCCAGTGAGGAAAGAGAGAGAGAGGAGAGAGCCACTGCTCGCAGGAACAGCGCTGGATCAAGATCTGGTTTAGGTAATTACTTAGGGGGCCTGGGGGCTGAACACAGATGTTTTTTTGCCCTCATGCAGACCTAATCTAAAGATGAAATTTACAATAGAAGGCTACTTCTTCTCTAAATCTTCCATGCTGTGTCCTCTTCACAATGTCCAGATACAGTCCAGAGCGGATGTCTTCAAGCACTATACTTTCAATTATATTCGAGAAGCCCTTGTAGACCAGGAACAATGAACAGGTACTAGTGTGTATATCAAAAGTTTTAACCACACAGATCATAATTTAAATGATTTGAATGTTTTTTCTAATCTAACCAGTTTACTTAGACGTTAATTAACCAACATTACATAAATTAAGGTTGTAAAGGCCAGCTGCATAATATAATATATGAAAAAAGAGCATAATATACCGAGACATATTTAAAAGAGGTGTGTGGTAGACAGAAGTAGAATCTGGCATGACATGCATATTATTTTAATATTTACAACAGCAGCTTAAAGGGTTTGTAAAGTTTTTTTTTTTTTTTTTTACATTAAAATAACATATTATATTACCTGCCCTGTGAAATAGTATTACCTCCTCATTTGGAGTCCCCCACCGGCGCTCTCTCCTCCTCTACTCAGAGTGCCCCCTCAGCTAGCTGGCTGCTGAGGGGGCATTACCAAGCCACGCTGTGTGCATTCATAGACACACACACACAATGTGGCTTGTCTCTGCCCTCTCCTTATAGGATTCGACTGATAGCAACAGGAGCCAATGACAGAGATCTCTGCAATGGCAGAGATTCCTGTGAATGCAGAAAGAAAGATTGGCCCTGCACATGGGACAGTACTGGATCGAGAGAGGACTCAGGTAAGTGTTTAGGGATGGCTGGGAAAGGGGGGGGGGAGTTGTCATCAGGTAGTTTGTGAATGAGAGCGGCTTCTGGTGATCTGCGAATATTTACCCCCCGTTACTGAGTTGATGAAATTGAATATCCTGATCCAGAATCTAAATACGAGGAGGCATTGCCACCAAATATTATAAGGATGTTTGTGCTGTGTTTTCAGCTCACAGATAGTTGCAATGAGACTACGAGATCGACAACAAGTATCTTCTGTACCCGCTAAAAATGTTCTTAGAAAAAAAGAAACTGGTAAAGAACCAGACTCACACTCTGGTTATTGGAAAATGTGTTGTGATTGTTTAGTAACATAGCTTATTGCATTCTGCGCTGCTTTGTTAAATAAGCCTTCTAGTGTAATTTTTAAAAGGATTGTTAAAAATATAGAACATTTCCAGAGATGCACATTGATCCAAAATTTGCAGGTTATGTTAGCAGCGTGACCTGAGCTGGGGTGAAGGTAGGTCTCTCCTTGACGTGTAAGCAGGGACAGAAGGTCTGATTAGTCACATTCCTATGTTACAGATTGCATGCCATGTACATTCTCAAGAACTGAAGATGGTTGTGAAATTAACACCCGACTAACAGGAAGTGGGCACCAAATGAGTTAAAAAGTAAGTCAGCCTTGGCCAATTAGGACAGTCCTGGGGCTTTTGCATCATATCACTTTTTCCAATCTTCCATTATTCGGCCTACTTTATTGTTTGATCCCTCCTCCTCATCTATAAAGTCAGCTGTAAGTGAAGATTTCTACATTTTGATCTGACACAACATTCAGCTCATATTAAGGACCAGGTATACAAGTACTTGCACAAATGAAGCTACACTTTATCATTGCATTGGCTATTCTTATCCAGTATGCAGGTAAGTTGCTGCAGATTGCAATCAATATTAAATAATTTGTACACTAAGACTGTATGTTTAATACTAAAGCTTAACTTTCTGTATCTGTACAAATTATTTAGTTAGGAATATTCATCATCTATACATAATTGTAATATTTAATATAACCTTGTGTATTTTCTGCTTTGCTATAACTGTGCAGAATGTATTGTATTATGCCAAAGTAAATCACCACTAAAGCAATAACGCTATAGAATCTAGAGCTAAAAGGCACTCTTTCTGTGCTCATGATGCATTTCATGGTTACATCAGTGGGTCCCTTCTTTATGTAAATTAAGGTGCCAGGGCTGGACGTAATAGGCACACTAGGCTTGTGCTATAGTCTAGGTGGCAAAGTAAAGAGGCAGCTTTTTCCTGGATAATTATCAAGCAGAATTGTGTTATTATCAGAAGAAAATGCAGTCTTCTAACTAAATCTAATTTTCAAATAGATTGCATTAATACATATTGTCAAAATATTCTAATCCAGGTTAGGAACAGTATAATGCAAAAATATTCTGTGTAATGATGGCCGTACACTGATTGAAAAATAATTTCCAGAATCAAACAACTGACTTCTGTCAAGCCGGGACAGCCACATGCTGATAGAAATTTGACTGGTCCAAAACCACCTAAATTTCAGTAAATGTGTGACCATCCTGCTTGACAGAAGTCAATCATTTCTGCTGAAGAAATATGTTGGATAATATTCCTTGATCAGCAGCTGCAGCTAAACAGCTGCAACCCCTGATCAGTGTGTTCTGAGGCTGGGTTCACACTATACTACACGACATTCATCCTACTTTGCTCTGCGACATTGGTCCTACATTGGTCCTACATTTATCCTACATTGGTCCTACATCCATCCTACTTTCATGAACAGGATACTACTTTGGTCCTACTTTGTGATAGACTGACCAATCAAAACAATCCCAGAGTGAGATAAATTCCTTTTACTGGTGCTGTAATCACATGTCAGATGGCAAAAGTCGGATGGTTAGGACAGGGCTCCTACTTTGGTCCTACTTCAATGATATTCAATGGGCTGAAGTAGGATCAATGTAGGACCAAAGTAGTACAGGGAGTAGTTTCAAAGTCGGACCGACTTGTGTAGGACCAGTTAAGACAGCTCTCATAGGGAAACATTGATTTTCACACGTCATGCTACATGAGCTCCCAATGTAGGAGCGTTGTCGGAACAAGTGTGAACCCAGCCTGAGGCTGGGTTCACACTATACTACACGACAGCAGTACAACTTTCATCCTACTTTGCTCTGCGACATCTGTCCTACATTCATCCTACATTCATCCTACATTGCTCCTACATCCATCCTACTTTCATGAACAGGATACTACTTTGAACCACTTTGTGATAGACTGACTTGTTCTTTGACCAATCAAAACAATCCCAGAGTGAGATAAGTTCCTTTTACTGCAGCTGTAATCACATGTCGGATGTCTGATAAGGACAAGGCTCCTACTTTGGTCCGACTTCAATGATATTCAATGGGATGAAGTAGGATGAATGTCGGAGCAAAGTAGTACAGGGAGTGTTTTCAAAGTCGGACCGACTTGTGTCAGATCAGTTAAGACGGCTCTCATAGGGAAACATTGATTTTCACACGTCATGCTACATGAGCTCCCAATGTAGGAGCGTTGTCGGAACAAGTGTGAACCCAGCCTCATAGTGGCAGGTGCCATTGTCAGAAAACAATGTCCAGGTGAAGAGGATTCCTTCATCCACCTCATTTAGATGGAGAAAAAAATTAACTATTCATGTATGGCCAGCCTAAAAGAGGAAATACTAGCAGAGGGGTGTTCCTTTTGACACCTAAGGTTGTGTGCCTACAGACTCCAATGTAATTGTTATATGGTGAGGCAAATGGTCAGTGATATTCAACATAGTTACATAGTTAATCAGGTTGAAAAAAAGTCCATCTAGTTCAACCTATAAGGCCCCTTTCACACTTGCGCGACTTTTTCAGGAACTTTGGACTTCAGATTCGCATAACAAGTCGCACCCCATAATCCCCAATGATAACCATTCATATCTGTCCGACTTAATGTTGCACCAACTTCAAAGTAGTTCCTGTACTACTTTGGTCCGACTTTGATACGAGTTGAGGTCCGTAGACCTCAAGTTTACACAGACATTCTCTGGAATTGTGGCAAAGTAGCGGCTGCAAAATTACCCGACTTTCAAGTCGTGGCAGTGTGAAAGGAAAAAAGAAAAAAAAATATAATCCTATATACACAATCCTATACCCACAGTTGATCCAGAGGAAGGAAAAATTTGCTACAGCAGGGGAAAAATTCCTTCTTGATCGCCTGAGAGGCAATCAGATTTTTCCTGGATCAACTTTACCTATAAATGTTAGTACCCAGTTATATTATGTTCATTTAGGAAAGAATTCAGTCTTTTGTTTATAGCAATCTACTGAGCTGGCCAGAACCACCTATGGAGGGAGTCTATTCCACATTTTTCACAGCTTACTGTGAAGAAACCTTTCCGTATTTGGAGATTAAATCTCTTTTCCTCTAGATGTAAAGAGTGCCCCCTTAATCTCCTCTTCTCAGAAGAAAATAGAGTCAGTTCCTCTCATCTTTCCTCAAAGCTGAGCTCCTCCATGCCTCTTATCTATTTTCTGCACTTTCTCTAAGTTCCCCGATATCCTTTTTGAGAACTGGTGCCCAAAACTGAACTGAATATTCCAGATGAGGTCTTACTAATGATTTGAACAGGGGCAAAATTATATCTCTCTCTCTGGAATCCAGTCCTCTCTTAACCCCCCTGGCGGTATTTCCGAGTCGGGCTCGGGGTTACATTTTTGTGCTGCGATTATTAAACCCCGAGCCAGACTTGGGCTCGCCTCGCAGCATTTATAAGCAGGGTTTACTTACCTTGTCCCTGGATCCAGCGATGCCTCCCTGCTGTGTGAGCGAGCGGTTCCTCGCTCGATTCACACAGTGTCCCCGTGTGCCACCGATCTACGCTTCCTGCGACGTTACGACGCACGGGGCAGAGAGCGGCGCCAAATTAAAAAAAGTAAACAAACATATTACATACAGTATACTGTAATCTTATAGATTACAGTACTGTATGTAAAAAATACACATCCCCCTTGTCCCTAGTGGTCTGCCCAGTGTTCTGCATGTACTTTGTATAATAAAAACTGTTCATTCTGCCTGCAAACTGTAATTGTCCATAGCAAGCAAAAGTGTCCCTTTATGTCAAAAATGGTTTTAGAGCAGCTAGAAAACAGCGATAATAAAGTATAATCACTTACAGAATTGAGCGTCAGCGATTTGTGGGGAAATTCGTCATAAAAAAATAAAAGTAATGACAGCGACAATTCTGCAACTGAGCAAATTTCAGTGATTTTTGAGTTGATTACATTATTGAATAATTTTTATTATATTATATTATTATATTATTATTTGTTATAATTATTTATTATATTATAATTTATAATTTTGTTTTTAAAAAAATGTCATACCCGGGATGCCTACTAGACTCTTGTTTGGTCAGATTTAAGTGAGTTATTTCTAAGAATTACAAGCCTACAGTATAAAACGCCAAATTTCCTTGCAAATAATTGTACAGCTTTCAGCACCTAAAATCTGAAATAATCATACCGCCAGGGAGGTTAATACAACAAAGGATTTTGCTTGCTTTGGAAATCGCAGCTTGGCATTGCATGTTATTGTTGAGCTTATGATCTACCAAAACCCCAGATCCTTCTCCACTCTCATTAACTACTTATTTGCATTGCCAACATTTCCTCTACATCTTGATGCTGGAGCTCCAGTCAGTGGGGTTGTTTTACTAAAAGAGTACCTGACAATTGGCAAAGTAAATGTTCCCTTTGCTTAGTGGATAAGTGCAAACTGCATTCTCTCCAGTCTTCCTATTATGTGTAAGTCAAATAATGTCTTCTAATTCCTTTACACATGAATGAGTGTTCGGCTTTATTTACTTTGCCAAATTAACATTCCCTTCACTTAGTAGACATTTTCTATACCCTAGGAAATGACTGCAAAAGAGCTATTTCTAGTATAAGGAGGATCTAGCCCTTGAGTTGTCAAGCATCTGGATGGATCTTTAAAGTGGATGTAAACCCCAATTATTATTTTTTATGTCACAATGTAGAGTATAAGATTTCCTATCATCTGTGCCCACTCTTGCCACACAGAGTTAATCCAGCTCTGAGCAATCCTCTTTTATTATTCAGTGAAAATTAACAGAATTCTAAATAAAAACTTGCCCAATTATAAAGTCTGTTTCTCTCTTCTTGCTTTAAATGACAGGTTATTTACATTTGTCACTTTGGAACACTGCCGTTGACTCTTCCTACTTTTTTCCCCATTTCTAGGTGCTCAATGCATAGATACCTGGCCCAATCCTGATGACTGTAAGTACAGTACACACACAATAAGACAGGAAAATTGCATAATAAGACCAAATTTTGATTTAATATTACTAATAATTACTAATATCAAGGTATAGACACAGATATTTAGAGGATGTAATATGACTATAAATCACAGCTTAATCAAAATTAGCACTCATTCATCAAAATCAATTAAAGGGTTAAAGTACAAGTACAAAGTACAAATACTCAACAAAAACACAACATTTCTTAGCTAAATTATCACATTTTAAATTCAAACAATACACCTCTTCAAGGTCTTAAGCCCCATACACACTATCAGTTTTCCTGACGGTTTTCTCTTCAGGTTTACCAAAACCATGTAGTACAAGGGCCTGCCTGATTGCATACAAATTGAAACCCTTGAGGTTTGACCTCATATTAGATGGTTTTGGTAAACCTGAACTGTGTGTATGGGGCTATATACAGCCAAACCAAACAGCCTCATAACGCAAAGAACAAATAACCATAAATCATGCCGCATACACATGACCGTTTTTCATGACGAGAAAAATGCCATTTTTTTTTAGGTCGTTAAAAACGATTGTGTGCAGGCTCCAG
Organism: Rana kukunoris; assembly: GCA_029574335.1. Classification (NCBI taxonomy): domain Eukaryota; kingdom Metazoa; phylum Chordata; class Amphibia; order Anura; family Ranidae; genus Rana; species Rana kukunoris. The sequence goes on from CM056050.1 coordinate 432,619,441, forward strand.
AGCATTTTTCTTGACGAGAAAAATGAGCATTTAAAATTTAGACCCTGCTCTATTTTTTCTTGCCGTTTTTCACATCATCATGAAAAAACTGTTGTGTGTAGGCTTTAACAACGTGAAAAAAACGCACATTCTCAGAAGCAAGTTATGAGACGGGAGCGCTTGTTCTGGTAAAACTAGTGTTTGTAAGGGAAATAGCACATTCGTCACGCTGTAACAGACTGAAAAGCATGAAGACTGAAAAGCACAAATCGTCTCTCACCAAACTTTTACTAACACAAAATCAGCAAAAGCAGCCCAAACGGTGTCGCCATCTGAATGGAACTTCCCCTTTATAGTGCCGTCGTACGTGTTGTACAACACCGCGCTTTGCTCGGGCATTTTGTTTTTCACGACAAGAATCACATAGAGAAAAATGTAGTTTTTCCCATGACATGAAAAATGGTCACGTGTACACGGCTTTACAGTTCGCTCTCAGCTCTCTGTTCTCTACACCCAAATGTCTGCATGATTTTTTGGGTTCCTAAGACCTAATGCACATGATACTCCTGTTTGAGCATCTACATTTTCATATGTTTGTATGTATTTGCACGTGATCAGAGCGCATGGAAATTACTGACCAAAAAAGCAGATTTTTTTCATTTTTTTGTACTTAAAGAGGAGTTACACCCATTTTTTCGTTTATTAAAAGTCAGCAGCTACAAAAAGTACAAATAGCTGCTGACTTTTAATAAACAGACACTTACCTGTTCCACGGTCCAGTGATGTGGCCGCCCAGAGCCTTGCTCCTCTCCCCCTCTTTTCCATGGTGCCGTCATAGCAACTGCGGCTTCACAACCAGGCGTGCCCTGTGATGAGTCCCAAAAGATTGCTGGCAGGGAAGGACCGCCTAGGCGACAGGGATGTCAAACGTCAAACTCAGTTTCATTGTGGGTGACATCAGCATTATGATTGTCCTCAAAAGGGATGGTTGTGGCTGTAAGATTAGATGTTCAGCGCATCCCCTTCCCTTACATTAGATGTCACGAGCCACCCCACCATCAGAATTTGAGTCCCCTACTCTCCCTTACATCACACTGCACCCCCTTTCCTTATGCTGCTGCTGGGAAGAAGCTGGATGCATTGCTTGAAAGCAGAAAGTAGGGGTCTGGAGTATCATGAGAGGTGCGAGGGCCGCATGAAATGGCCTGGAGGGCCGGATTCGGCCCACGGGTCTTATGTTTGACACCTGTGGCCTAGGGGGAGAGGAGGAGTCGCGTAGGCAGCCAAGAAGAGGAAGAAGGAAGTGGGACAAGAAGTCCCACTAAAAAGACATGCCAAATTTGACGTTAGGGGGCGAGGAGTGCTTAAAGCAGAAGTTCCACTTTTGGGTGGAACTTCGTTTTAAGAATGCACGGCGCTTGTTTATGTGCCTGTGTGTACAATTAATGGGCCGTATTTTAGCTCAGTAAAAAAATTATAATTGGATTAGTAAAATCATTGCAGTCACGAAGGGATTAATACTCTTGTTATGCAAAAGGTTTTTTTTTTTCAGCTGTTTGCAAAATTATGTTATGGTCAGTTTTGCAAATACAGTTTGCAGTTCCAGTGATATTGCATGTTTTTGAGCCATGTGACTTGATGTGAAAATTGACCAACTACAGAGATCCTGATGTCTGACATTTTTTTCCTCTCTTCCCAGCATCTCTTCCCAATATTACTCTCTGCAACTCATGTTTAGGGTCTTGTAGTGACCAAAATCTTTGTTCATGCAACGACGGTACCTTTGATTACTGCCTTCCAGATGTAAATGTAAAATGCAATAACCTTGATCTCACCTACTGCTGTCCACAAGGCTTATACTACAATGAAAGTCAGTCCTGTTGCACAAGTAAGTATTATCAAAATCAGTTTAAAGCGTACTTTCTGAGTCTGATCATTTAGGATGTGTCATTTTAAACAGATGTTTTTATGCTGTCTTCTGCAGCTACTCCGTCCTGTGTAAATGGATGTGATATAGATGAAAAATGCACATTAGGAGTGTGTGGATGTAATACCAGCCGGTACCGGAATCTGAGTAAGACTGTTAATTTTCTTTATGTTGCAAAGTCAGTCCAGTAATTTACCTTTACAGTATGTGTTTGATGGGCATATTTTTTGAGTTCCTATGGTATTCCATATTTCCTATGGTTTTTACAATTTGACATGCTTTGCTCTGTCATGTTTTTGAGCCCTCCTCTACACTCCCCTTGTCAACATGCATTTTTTGTTTATTCCTTACACTAAATTCTGCTATGATCACTAACATCCAGTCAAAATTCAGAAAAGTAACCAAATGACTTCAGAAAAGGAGTGGGGGGTGGGAATTAAAAAACAATTTCTGTCCCCAGGCTAGTGCATGAGATATGTAAATAACCTGTCACTCACAGCAAGGGGGCGGAATGGACTAAGGTTTTTCGCTGTAAGTCCGTTTTATGTGTGGCAAGACTGGGCACAGATGATAGGAAATCTTATACTCTACATTGTGACATCAAAAAAATAAAATAAAAAATGTGGATTTGCATCCACTTTAAAGTTCACCAACCAGTATTATGTGGACTGACACTGGTGGCCCTTTTCAAAATGCTGGTTTCTGTATCACTTGTGTAGCACTAGCCTCGTAGGAGCTGCTGATTAGTTTTGGGTCTTGCCATCACACCCCCCCTGCAGTTCACCGTGACAGAAACTCAGAGGCTCGGATTCACGTAGACTGGCGCATCTTTCTTCCGGCGTAGCGTATCTTCTTTACGCTACGCCGGCGCAACGTTGAGCGACAAGCATGCTATTCACAAAGAATATGCGCTCAACGTTGTGCCGGCGTAGTGTATAGTTGTCGGCGTAAGCCGACGTAAGTCAAAGTAGGTGGAAGTGGGCGTGTAACATTTAAATGAAGCGTGACCCCATGCAAATGATGGGCTGAGCTTCAAAAAACGAACTGCGCATGCGTCGTATCTTGGACGCATCCCAGTGCGCATTCTCAAAGTCACGTCAAAATAGCTGCCTAGGATACGTCAATACACTGCCTATGACGTGAACGTAAACCTACGTACAGCCCTAGTCACGTAGTACTACGTAAACAACGTAACATACGACGGCTGTTCCCTGGTCCATACTTTTGAATGGGTTGCGTCACCTATATGAGGGGTAACTTTTTGCCGGACGTAAGCCTTACGCAAACCGCTTATCTTTTCCGCCTAGCGCATCTACGTTCGTGAATCGGCGTATCTTACTAATTTGCATATTTAACATGGGTATGCCGAATGCGTCCAGCGTAACTATGAGCCCACGATACACCGGCGTATGCAAGTTACGTCAGGCGGCTGAAGCCTTGTTTTACAACGTATCTAGCTTCTCGAATCGACGTAAAGATAAGACGGCGCACATTTGGACTTTCGACAGCATATCTGGAGATACATCGTCGTAAGTCTTTCGGGAATCCGGGCCAGAGTCTATATTGGACCATGTGCCCACACATGTATACGACAGTCTTTTTTTCAATGCTCTTTTTATTAACCTTACTTTCAGAAGTAGAGGGGTGGAGGGTTAGGGGAAGTTCAGATGCCTGGTGTAGATCATTGAGGAACTCTTAGATCCAAAAGACACCGTCAATGAACACGGGATCTTGAAACCGTCCCAAAACCCAGAGGCAAGCAGCATAGCCACTTCCCTATTCGGGTATCTACTTAGGAAAGGCTGCATCCTTTCCCCCTTCACCGGAGTCATCCCTTTTGTGAGCAGGCTCGCTGGCACGCTTACCCTTTTTAAAGCACTTGGACAAGGGATGGGATCCCCCATACCCCGAACACTCGTGCTCAAATCTGCAAGACCCCCCGAACTTACAGGAGTTATCATTGAATTGCCAACAAATCCCCCATTTCTTTCCGGCCGGCAGTCCTGAGGAGGGCCTTGAAGAAACTGAGTGGGGGCCCTCGCCAATGACATAAGTCACATCCAGAGGCTGATGTCTTTATGATCCCAGCGAAGAGACGGCCTAACCGCCTGGCACTGTCTGAACTGTTCATCATATCTTAAAGCGGAGCTCCAGCCACAATTTTTTTTTTTTTTAAAGTCAGTAGCTACTAACAGTGTAGCTGCTGACTTTAAATAAGGACACTTACCTTGTCCTACTTGCCCGCGCTGATGGGCCCCCCGATGCTGGTCCCACGATCGCTCCGGGTCCCGCGCCGCCATTCACACTATGGGAAACAGGCAGTGAAGCCGTACGGCTTCACTGCCCATTTCCTACTGCGCCTGCGTGAGTCTCACGCTGGCTTGTGAATGGGCGCGCTGCTCTCTGAGAACACACACAGTTCCCAGAAAGCAGCGCGCCCCATTCACAAGGAGAAGGACAAGAAGAAAAGGCACCGCGGAGTGGAAGAGGCAGATTACGGACTTCCGCATAGCAACAGGTATTTCGGGTGAGTATTTTTTTTTTTTTCAGTTTTTTTTTATTTAATTTTTTTAAACAAGATGAGCAATTGTTGTTTTCCTGGGTGGAGCTCCGCTTTAACTAGGGTTGAGGGAACCCGAACTGTAAAGTTTGGGTTCATACCAAACTTTTGTTTTTTTTACTCTGTTACTCTGCAAGATAGGTTAGGGAAAGGTTCCCGATTGAATTTGTAGGGAGAGATTTAGATAGGAGTCAGACTGTCCTGCTTCAGAAACACCAGCACTGCATATGTCACTATGAGATACTCTGCAAGATAGGTTAGGGAAGGTTCCTTTTTGTGCTTGTATGGAATAGAAAAATATAGCAGTCTATCATGTTTCTAAAATCGAATTACACCAGCACTGCATTTATTACTGTGAGATACTCTGCAAGATAGGTTAGGGGAAGCTTCCTGTTTGTGCTTGTAGGGAATAGAAATATATAGGAGTCTGTCCTGTTTCTAAAATCTAATTACACCAGCGCTGCATCTGTTCCTGTGAGATACTCTGCAAGATACTTTAGGGCAAGTTTACTGTCCTTCAGATTTTAGGGGGGCCGGACTGTGGTCAGTGTGAATAAAAAATAAATGAAAGTTATAGTGCCGGTAGTCAGTAGGTGGAATAGTGCCCCATAAAAGGTATTAGTTATAGGAATAGTGCCCCATTGTTGGTGTCACAGAGGTGGCCACAGAGGTGGGGGCGCTGAAGCGCCAGAGTGCCTGTCTCAAATCCCTCTCCTTGTCTGTGTAGAGCGGCGCCGGCGGCTCTCCCCGCCGCCGCCGCGGCTGTGTTTGTCGGACTTTGTCCTGTACGGCTTTCCATGTCCCCCTTTCCTCCTCCTGTTAGAGAGGGGAGTGAAGAGTCCGGAGATCGGAGCGGCTGTCTCTGTGTGGAGAGACGCTAGCTGCTCAGTGACGTCGCTGAGTGGGCGGTCCATCATGCCTGACATTCTGCTCCTCTCTGTGTCATAAGAGGACTCCTGTCTGCGGCGATCTGTGATCCACTCGGGCGGCGCGGCTGCACACTGTCCCCTCCTCTGCAGCTGCCGCCCGGGTGGATCACAGAGTCCTCATATGACACAGAGAGGAGCAGTGTCAGGCATGATGGACCGTGTGTTGTTTTATTTACTGTAATGGAGGCGGGGTTTGTCCTGGGGGGGGGGGGTCTGTAGTAATGTAGGGGGCGTTTTTTTTCCTGGGGGGAGTCTGTACTAATGGGGGGGTTTGTCCCTGGGGTCTGCACTAATGAGGGGGGGTTGTCCTGGGGGTCTGTACTAATGAGGGGGGTTTGTCCTGGGGGTCTGTACTAATGGGGGGGTTTGTCTTGGGTAGGTCTGCACTAATGGGGTGGTTTGTCCTGGGGGGGATTGTACTAATGGGGGGAGTCTGTACTAATAGGGGGGTTTGTCCTGGGGGGTCTGCACTAATGGGGTGATTTGTCCTCAAGGGGATCTGTACTAATGGGGGGGCTTGTCCTGGTAATATGCACTAATGAGGGGGGTTTATCCTGGGGGGTCGGTACTAAGGGGGGTTTGTCCTGCGGGGTCTGTACTAATGGGGGGTTTGTTCTGGGGGGTCTGTACTAATAGGGGGCTTGTCCTGGGGGTATGCACTAATGGGGGTGTTATCCTGGGGGGTCAGTACTAATAGGGGTGTTTGTCCTGGGGGTCTGTAATAATGGGGGGTTTGTTCTGGAGGGGTCTGCACTAATGGGGGGGGGGTTGTTCGGGGGTCTGTTATAATGAGGAGTTTGTCCTGGGGGTCTGTACTAATGGAGGAGGGTTGTCCGGGGGGGTCTGCACTACTGGGGGGGGGGGTGGTTTGTCCTGAGGGAGGTCTGTACTAATGGAGGGGGGTTGTCCTGGGGGGAGTCTATACTTCTGGTGCGGTCTTTAATACTGGAAGTGGGTCTGTACTAATGGGGGGGTGTTTGGTCCTGGGGGTCTGTACTAATGGAGGGGGCGGTTTGTCCTGAGAGGGGGTCTGTACTAATAGAGGAGGGTCTGTACTGATGGAGGGGGTCTGTTCTAATTAAGGGGGATAATGGGGGGTGGTTTGTCCTGGGGGGTCTGTACTGAGGGAGGGGGTTTATACTTAGTTAGGAGTCTGCACTGACGGAGGGGGTCTATACTTAGTGGAGGGGGTCTGTACTGAGGGGCAACTATAGGTGGAGGAAGGGGGGTGACACCATGTTTTACCTCAACGGGTGACAACAACCCTAGTGACGCCACTGCAGCTGCGGGCTCTTCATTCCTCCTTCCACTCCCTCTCCTCCTTCTCTTTGCGCGCAATGCTGTACTAGTGAGGGGCGCTTGCCAGCACAGCCACTCTTTATGTTTTTTCCCCGCCTTTATGTTGGCCAGGGAAGAAATAGAATAGAAAAAGAAGCAGAGAAGAGGATTGTGGGACTTGTAGTTCGAGGACTGGCAACCCCACTGTAACAAAGAAGCTGCAGCCCACACAGCATGTTCAGCTGAATGGGAGAGAGAGAGAGAGAGATCCAGGACCCCAGGAAAGCTTTCAGGGAAGTGCACCCAGGACTCCAGAGGGAGAGAACAGTGCTGAGAGAACACCATCAGAGAGAGAACCCTGCTGCCGTGCGCCACCAGAGGGAAAGCCACACAGCCTAGTGCCATCCCTGGCGGAGAAAGGAATATAGTCATTGCCAGAATACAGATCTGGGCTCTACCCAGCGGAGTATCCATGGGCAATTCAAAGTGAGCTGACTCCTGATCAGAGGAACCATTGTTGCTGTATCGCTGGGTCAGGTGAGAGCCGATCGGCCATTATCTACTTATGCCAATAGGAACTGCAGTCTCTGACCATCTCCTGTATTATATCTGCAGTCTGACTGTCTCCTGTATTATCTCTCCAGTCCCTGACCGTCTCCTGTAATATGTCTACACTCTCTGACCATCTCCTGTACTATGATTGCAGTCTCTGACCATCTCTTGTATCATGTCTGCAGTCTCTGACCATCTCCTGTATTATATCTCCAGTCACTGACTGTCTCCTTTAATATGTCTATACTCTCTGATCCTCTCCTGTACTATGATTGCAGTCTCTGACCATCTCTTGTATCATGTCTACAGTCTCTGACCATCTCCTGTACTATGTTTTGGGGCACTTTCTAACAGTATCCGAGAGGTTCCCCTCCAGGTCTCATTAGTGTACGCTCTTCCAGTATTTTCTTTATTGATAAAAGATCATGGGAGGATCCCAAGGTAACAGAGACTTCTTAGAGGAGCATCTTTGTGTTTGAGTCATTGCCATAGAAACATTTGTAAAGGGGAGGAGTTGGTAAGATGACCACGCCGCCTTTGTGGGGGCGCCAGAAATATTTCTGCACCCGGGCGCCTGTGACCCTAGGATCGGCCCTGCTCACAAACGAGCAGTAACATTAGACTTATCTGGTATAATTGTCATACGCTCTATCCTGGGGGCTGCTTGTGTCCTGATGATGGGGGACAGGATCTCTGTATATTCTCTCCAATGTCGGCAGCGGTGGTGGAACCCAACGCTCATGGCAAGCGGAGACGGAAGGCAGTATTCACTGGAACACAGCTGCAGATGTCGGAATTTTTAATTGGTTTATTGATTAATTAATTAAATGGGTGTATATATAAAAATTATAAAGATAAGTTATAGTTATAAACATTAATTAAATGGAAGAACACATAATGCAGACCAGCACACATGTAAACATTCATGGTATCATATTGAGGTACTGTATAGAACTAGGGCATTGAGATTAATACTGTATCCTACTATACTGTAATTGCCTTCCCATCTTTACCATTGTCCCCACCAGGGCTTTTTTTCTCAGAGAATAGGTGCAGGAACTCTCCCCTTCTAAATCACTACTTACCTCCGCCCCCTACCGACCCCTGAGGACCGCCCCTTGGTTTCACCCCTACCCACCACCCAGTACTAATCCGTTTAGAGAATACAGAACCAAATTTTATTTTGTGGTGCTTTTGTATGGTATGCGTTGATAACAAGAAAAGTGATAAAATAAATCCCCTGCAGCCAGTGAAAATAGGCCCCCACCTCAATAATGGATCCCCCAGCAATATAAATTCCCACAGCAACAATAGAACTTCCAGCAATAATAGATACCCCCAGCAATATTAGACCCACCCCATCACCATTATACCCACCCCAGCAGCAATTGATTCCCCAGCAACAATAGAGCCCCAACAACAATAAATCCCCCAAGCAATAATAGACACCCCCAGCAACACTAGACCCACCCCAGCAACAATAGACCCCCCAGCAACAATAAATCCCCCAAGCAACACTAGACCCACCCCAGCAACACTAGACCCACCGCAGCAACACTAGAGCCCCAATGCAAGATTGTACCCCTAAGCAACAATAGGCCACCTGTTTCAAAATACCACCCCAGCAACAACAGATTTCCCAGCGACCAGCAACAATAGACCCCTCTTTCATCAATAGTCCAACCAGCAACAATAGACCTCCCAAACAAAAATAGATTCCTGCCAGAATACCCTGGTACCCATTGCCATATACATATATTCAGTGCTAAAAGGTGCCAGAACTGCGTTCGCCCGCGTTCCCGCTGAAAAAAGCCCTGGTCCCACATTTACAGCTCCCTAAACGTAACAGATACATCACGTATTGGTAACCTTATGTTTCGGCACCATTATGTCTTGTGCTTACTGTTCTCTTTTTATAATTTGGATGCGTGCATATATAATTTTTATGTGTTTGCTCTTCCTTTTAGACTATTCTCTATGTACGCGCGTATATATATGTGTGTATGGTTTTATATGTGTACCTCATGCATATACCTGCAGGTCCTATTATCTGTATATTTTATATAGTGTGTTTTATAATTGTGTCTATATATGTATATGTATATGTGTATGTATTGTAAGGGGTTAGCTCGGTAGCAGGGGTGTGTGACCCCCTGGATGGGTTCACTACACACTGAACTATACGGAGAGGCAGCCGAAGACGGTTGAAAACAAAGAGTTTGGTTTATTCTTCCATATTGCTGGAAACAAGTGCAAGCATCCAAACAGCATAAACAAAACAAAACAAAACAAAACATAAAATAAACCCTGGCCACTTGGGGCGTCTATCTTCACCACACAGAAACCTATCTATGGAGTCTGGCACAGCCTACTCCTGGGCAGACACTGCTGGTCATACAGCAGAGAAACAATAGTCTTTTTGATTTTTATCACACAGAAAAATCAACAACCACCTCACCTCTTCAGAAGTCTTTCTCACTTCTCTCCTTAACTCAAAAATCCTCAGGATGCAGCAATCAGTAGTCATCCTCTGGATTACTTATAGAGGCCTTAATTGCCTCATTCTAAACAGCTGAAGTTTTCCAACGCCCTAAACCTTTCTGGCTACTTCTGCAGCCGACACCTGGTAGTAATTGGTGTATTGTCTAAACAAAGCAGAAATGTATCTCCCGTCTGTCACAACACCCACAAATTTACCTGACTTCTTGTCACATACCCCCCCTCTTGTTTCAACCCTAGGGTTGGGACACAGGTTGCCAGGCACGCAGGCACTTGGGACAACCCATCTGCATTCCCCATTTTAACATCGGGGCAATGCGTTACCACAAAACTAAAATCCTGGAGGGCCAGGAGCCACCTATTTATTCTCCTATTGGTCTCTTTGTTCTGTGCCATCCACTTCAATGGGGCATGATCGTCACCAGTTCAAACTGTCTACCCACGAGGTAGTACCGGAGAGAATCCAAAGCCCATTTCACCGCCAAACACTCTTTCTCAGTGGTGACATAATTGTCCTCATGGGCCTTCAACTTTCGGCTGAGGTACATAACAGGGTGTTCCTCCCCCTTGATAATCTGGGACAGTATAGCTCCTATCCCCACATTTGACGCATCTGTCTGAACCACAAAGTCCCGTGAAAAATCAGGCAAATTTAAAACTGGCTGACTACATAAGGCCTGTTTTAAAGCCTGAAAAGCTGTTTCTGCTTCGGGAGTTCATTTGGTCATGACAGACTCCTTCCCTTTGGTCAAATTGGTCAGGGGAGCAGCCTGTGAGGCAAAATGGGGGATAAAGTGGCGATCCCCAAAAATGCACAAACCTGTTTCTTGTTGGTGGGAAGTGGCCAATCCTGAATAGCCTCAACCTTGTTTATTTGGGGCTTGATTAGACCTCTTCCAATGGTATACCCCAGATACTTCGCCTCTTCTAGCCCAAGGGTACATTTTCCGGCTTTCCAGATGGAATCCAACACAGCCTGAACTTTTGGCAAGTGTGATTCCCAATCCTCACTGTGGATGACAACGTCATCGAGGTATGCAGCAGCATATGCTCGATGAGGCCGAAGGGTCTTATCTATGGTGCGTTGAAATGTGGCGGGAGCATTCTGTAACCCAAAAGGCATCCTCCAATATTGGAAAGATTCGTCTGGAGTTACAAATGCTGTTTTTTCCCTGGCCGACTCCGAGAGAGGAATTTGCCAATAACCCTTGGTCAGGTCTAACGTCGTCATGTACCTAGGTGATCAATCAGTTCATCTATGCGGGGCATAGAATAGGTGTCAAACTGAGTGATTTTATTTAGGCGGCGAAAGTCATTACAAAACCACCAACTTCCATCTGGTTTGGGCACTAAGACAATGGGACTGGACCAATCACTATTTGACATTTTTTTTACTTCCTGGCGAATTGCCTCTCACGGGCTTCTGGAATTCTATAAGGCTTCAACTTGACCTTATCACCTGGTGTGGTGATAATGTTATGTTCAACTCCGGAGACCCAACCTGGCAGGTCTGAAAACTTCTCCCTATTACAGAGCACAAATTCTTTAACCTCATGTTGCTGAGTTTTAGACAGAGACTCCGCTATCCCAACTTCAGGGACAGCCAGGTTAAATGGAGAAGAAAATCGGGTAGTCTTAGCGACCAAGGACTCTCTATTCTTCCATGGTTTCAACAAGTTCACGTGATAGAGCTGCTCAGGTTTTCGTCTTCCCGGTTGGCTAATTTTATAATTCACCACCCCCATTTTCTCCAACACTTCAAAGGCACCCTGCCATTTGGCTAGGAATTTACTTTCGACCGTGGGGACCAGCACCAACACCCTATCACCAGGTGCAAAGGAACGGACCTGGGCCCCATGATTGTAAATCCTTTGTTGAGCCAATTGGGCTTGGGCTAAATGTTCCTTCACAATCAGCATCACTTGGGCAATTCTATCTTGCATTTGGGTCATCAGACATGTCTCCTGGGATGTTTTGGTTTGATCTGTGTACACGCGATCAAACCAAAATCCACGCGGACAGACAGCGCGGTGATGTGGCGGTGACGATGCCGCCGCCACGTCACCAAACCGGGAAGTAAAATACTTCCACGCATGCGTCGAATCCATTCGACGCATGTGGGAGATTTCGGTCCGCTGGTTAGGCGTACTAACCAGCGGACATATCAAACAGACAGCTTTCCAGCAGACAAGTTTTAAAGCATGCTTTAAAACTTTTGTCTGCTGGAAATCTGTCTGCTGGCCGTACACACGATCGGATATGTCCGCTCAAACTGGTCTGTGGACCAGTTTCAGCAGATATGTTTGATCGTGTGTATGCGGCCTTACTGGGGAATCTGGGCAGTCCCAGAGTTCCCAGAACTTTGGGAAATCCCTTCCCACAATGGCGTCATGTGGCAGTTTGGGAACTAAACCCACCTGGTGACACAAGTTACCGAGGGAGGTTTCAAAGGAAACCGTAGTCACCGGATATTCTCGAGTGTCCCCATGTACACAAACTACAGCCATTTTTCTAGGACGTAAGGTTTTTCCCACCACTAGATCACTTTTCACTAAGGTGACCAGGCTACCTGAATCCAAAAATACCACAACATCTTTACCATCTAAGTACATTCTACATAAAGGTTTCTCATTTCCCTTTACTGGAGTGCATGTGGTTGCAAAAAGGGACTGTCATCTCTCTGTCAGAAAGTCACACTGCATGGGTTCATCACCCGCTGGGCAAACCGCTGCTACATGTCCCTCTTCCCGGCAACGGTAAAAAATCAATCTTCTGGTCCTCTCCTGTGGGATGGTTCTTCCAGGCCGCTCTCGCCAAACATTAGCAGTAGTCCCTATAATACCTCTAGTTGCTCTTTGGTTCCTCTCTCCACCCCCATCCCTTGATGCAGTCTTACCAATAGGTGGGGAGGGTCTGGTCTTGGGGTGGAAAGTCTGTGCGTCTCTGGTGGAAGAGGACAAATTATCTGTTGTTAGGTACCTTTCGAGCAGGTCTACAAGTTTGTCTGCGGTTTCCGGACCACCATGGTTCACCCATTTCTGCAGGGTGTTAGGAAGAGACCTAAGAAATTTGTCCATGACTACTCACTCCAAAATTTTTGGTTCGGACAGAGTTTCTGGCTGCAGCCATTTCTTAGCCAAATGGATGAGGTCATACATCTGTGTCACGTACCTGGTTGGAGGCTGAAATCCTGAGAGGGCTCCCCTTGCGGCTAAGTGCAGTACACCCCTGAGGTTGGGTACAGAGGGTGTAGTGCCCAGAGAAGCACAGGTTTCCAGATGGATCCAGAAGAGAAGAGCTGGTGGGTGCCTGAAGAATACTGGAGAATACAGGAAACACCGCTGGGCTTGAGTCTCTAGGAGTCCTCGGTAACACTTGGCACGGTGTGCACAAGGAGCAACAGTGGAAGCCGGCTGGGGATCAAACACTGTGGATCCAGGCAGGAGATGCAGGTTTGCAGGAATGGAGACAAGCCAAAGGTCTGGTGTGGGAAAACAGGCAGGAACAGATAACTGAAGCAAAGTCAGTGAAACTAGCCGGGATCAGGTGCTGGAGAAGTTAACAAGTCAGTAAAGCAAGCCAGGGGGTGAAACCAGGAGAGCGGATCAGACAGGTCAGGAACAAGCTGGGTCACAACAGGAAATCCAAACAGCAGTAATACAGAGACTCAGGAACTCAGGAAGGCTGACGACAATCCAGCAATTTGGATCAGACAGTGGCAGCCTTTTATAGGCCAGCAGGAGGATCTTCCTGTCACATGATGAGCCTATGGCTCCCATTTCTTCTACTGGCAAGATTACCAGTACTTCTTCTATGGCCATTTCTTCTACTGGCAAGATTGCCAGTACTTCTTCAATGGCTATTTCTTCTACTGACAATATTGCCAGTACTGTTTCTACTCACATTTCCCTGACAATCTGCGACCGAGGTGGCTTCCTCAGCTGATAACTGCAATTGTGCACCTGCTGAGCACGGACATCCAGGGTTACACCAAAACGTGCCAATATTTCCTCTTTTAACTGATCATAGTTTTTTGAGTCTGCAAGCTCCAAATCAAAATATGCCTTTTGGGCTTCTCCATATAATAGGGGGGCCACTAGTCCAGCCCACTGTTCTTTAGGCCAACTCTCTTTTCCGCTGTTTTCTCAAATGTGGTCAGAAACATCTCAGGGTCATCATCTGCAGTCATCTTTGGCAAGTGTCTTACCCGAAAAGTCGGTATGTTACTGGCCTGACTCGGTCTGCTGTCTCTGAAGCTGTTTCACAATGGCTTCCATTTGCTGCTGGTGTCTCTGTTCCAAGCCTGCAATGCTCTCTCGTGAGCTGCAAGGCTCTCTTGGTGAGCCTGTTGTTGAGCTGCAATGCTCTCTTGGTAAACCTGTTGTTGAGCTGCCATGCTCTCTTGGTGAGTTGCAAGGCTCTCTTGGTGAGCCTGTTGTTGAGCTGCGTGAGCCTGTTGTTGAGCTGCAAGGCTCCGCTACAAACCTGAATTTGTCTGCTGTTGATTTGCATTTGCTATAGCCAGCTGTTTCAGTGTCTCCTCCATTTTGAGTTTACTTTAACTGCCCGCATTCTCCACCATGTGTAAAGGGTTAGCTCGGTAGCGGAGGTGTGTGACCCCCTGGTTGGGTTCACTCCACACTGAACTATACAGAGAGGCAGCCGTAGACGGTTGAAAACAAAGAGTTTGGTTTATTCTTCCATATTGCTGGAAACAAGTGCAAGCATCCAAACAGCATAAACAAAACAAAACATAAAATAAACCCTGGCCACTTGTACGTCTACCTTCACCACACAGGAACCTACCTATGGAGTCTGGCACAGCCTACTGCTGGGCAGACACTGCTGGTCATACAGTAGAGAAACAATAGTCTTTTTAATTTTTATCACACAGAAAAATCAACAACCACCTCACCTCTTCAGAAGTCTTTCTCACTGCTCTCCTTAAAGCGGAGCTCCACCCGCAGTTTTTTTTTTTTTTTTCAAAGTCGGCAGCTACTAACAGTGTAGCTGCTGACTTTGAATAAGGACACTTACCTGTCCTAGGCACCCGTGCTGACGGCCCCCGCCGATGCCGATCCTCGATCCCGGCACCGCCATCCACAGTCAGGGAAACAGGCAGTGAAGCCGTGCGGCTTCACTGCCCGTTTCCTACTGCGCATGTGCGAGCGACGCGGCGCTTTGTGAATGGTCCGGCTGCTTTCTGGGATACACACAGTTCCCAGAATGCAGCGTGGCCCATTCACAAGAAGACACCGAGAAGAGGAGGAGGAAGAAAACAGCACCGCGGATCATGAGGGCAGATTCGGGACTTCCGCATAGCAACAGCCTATTTAGGGTGAGTATTTTTTTTTTTTCAGATTTAAAAAAAATATATATATCAGGGTGGAGCTCCTCTTTAACTCAAAAAGCCTCAGGATGCAGCATTCAGTAGTCATCCTCTGGATGACTTATAGAGGCCTTAATTGTATAATTCTGAACAGCTGAAGTTTTCCAACGCCCTAAACCTTTCTGGCTACTTCTGCAGCCGACACCTGGTAGTAATTGGTGTATTGTCTAAACAAGGCAGAAAGGTATCTCCTGTCTGTGACAACACCCACAGATTTACCTGACTTCCTGTCACATTATATATATGTATATGTGTGCGTATATATGTATGTATTCTATATTTCCCATCATTTCTATACAGTACCTCAATTTGATACCATGAATGTGTACATGTGTGATGGTCTGCATTATGTGCTCTTCCATTTAATTAATGTTTATAACTATAACTTATCTTTAAAATTTGTATATATACACCCAGTTATTATATAATCAATAAACCAATTCTAAATTCCCCTATAGATAAATCAATAATTTGATTGGCTTACATATACCTATATATTGACCGATAATCCTATTTGCGTAAGTACCCCCCTCCTTTTTGTTATATTATATATATACATCTCCATTATTATTTATTCATCTTATATTAACCTAATGTAGGTACCATGTTTATCTATAGTGACCTCTTTTAATTTATTTTAATTAATAATTTTAAGTAATTTATTTGTAGTAATATTGTCAGTGCTAGGATATTCTCATCATGTTTAGTTATTTGTCACGGTTTGTATATATTTCCATGGCGACTGGTCTAGCCAGTAAGGTAGCATCCAGTTCAGTATAATTGCCCTGGTCCAAGATGGCCCCCACAGAGCCTGAGGAAGAAGCACACATGCTTTGAAAGCGCGCACCTCCCTGCTAACCTTACACCCGTAAGTGACGACTAGGGATAAGCTTCGAGTTTGAGTCAAACTCATGTTCGACTCGAACATTGCCTGTTTGCCTGTTCGGCGAACAACGAACAATTAGGGTTGTTTGCAGCAAATTTGAAAAGCCCTGTTAAAGTCTATGGGAGAAATCTAAAGTGCTAATTTTAAAGGCTAATATGCAAGTTATTGTCATAAAAAGTGTTTGGGGACCCGGGTCCTGCCCCAGGGGACTTGTATCAATGCAAAAAAAGTTTTAAAAACTGAAGTTTTTTCAGGAGCAGTGAATTTATGAATGCTAAAAGTGAAACAATAAAAGTGTAATATTACTTTAAATTTCGTACCTGGGGGGTGTAAAGTTAGCATGTAAAAAAGCGCATGTTTCCCGTACATAGAGGTGTCCCTGCAAAAAGTGTAATTTCTGAAAGAAAAAAAGTCATTTAAAACCGGCTTTGCGGCTATAATGAATTGTCGGCTCTGGCAATTCAGAGAGGATTCATTCATAAAAAAAAAGCGCGGGGGTCCCCCCAAATTCCATTTCCAGGCCCTTCATGTCTGGTGTGGATTTTAAGGGAAACTCCACCCCAAATACATTTTTGTTTTAAACTATTTACACTGTACAGTGTACCCCATTACCAATTCACATAGGGGGGCCAGGATCTGACCCCCACAACCACCGGGCAAGGGTTGTGGGGATGAGGCCCTTGTCCCCATTACATGGGGACATCCTCCCCATGTTGAGGGCATGTGGCCTGGTGCGGTTCAGGAGAGGGGGGGGGCGCACTCTGTCCCCCCCTTTTTTCTGCAGCCAGCCAGGTTAACGTGCTCGGGTAAGGGTCTGGTGTGGATTTTTGGGGGAACTCCACGCCATTTTTGTAAAAAATTCGGTGCGGAGTTCCCCTTAAAATCCACACCAGACCTGAATGGTCTGGAATGGATATTTGGGGGGAACCCCACATCATTTTTTTTTAAATTGACGGCGAGGTTCCCCTTAATATCCATACCAGTCCCGAAGGGCCTGGTAATGGAATTTGGGGGGACCCCCACATTTTTTTTTTTTTATTGAATGAATTCTCTATGAATTGCCAGAGCCGACAATTCATTATAGCCGCAAAGCCGGTTTTAAATGCCTTTTTTCTTTCAGAAATAACACTTTGTGCAGGGACAGTTCTATGTACGGGAAACATGCGCTTTTTCACATGGTAACTTTACACCCCCCCAGGTATGAAATTTAAAGTAATATTACACTTTTATTGTTTCACTTTTAGCATTAATAAATTCACTGCTCCTGAAAAAACTTCAGTTTTTAAAACTTTTTTTGCATTGATACAAGTCCCCTGGGACAGGACCCAGGTCCCCAAACACTTTTTAGGACAATAACTTGCATATTAGCCTTTAAAATTAGCACTTTAGATTTCTCCCATAGACTTTAACAGGGTGTTCCACGGCTTTTCGAATTTGCCGCGAACAACCCTAATGTTCGATTTCCAAAGACTTTAACAGGGTTCTAAAGTTCACACGAACATTTGGTGCGTTCGCAAGTTCTGGTGCGAACCGAACAAGGGGGTGTTCGGCTCATACCTAGTGACGACATCTGCGGCTGTGTTCCAGGGAATACGGCCTCTGTCCCCGCTTGCCATGAGCGCTGGGTTCTACCACCACTGCCAACATTGGAGAGGATATACAGAGATCCCGCCCCCAACATCAGCACACAAGCAGCCCCCGGATAGAGCGGATGACAATTATACCAGATAAGCCCAATGTTACTGCTCGTTTGTGAGTGTATCTCCTAATTTTTAATGTAACCTTTATATAAAACAGTTTTACTGCTACGCTTAGAAGGCGTCACCTTTTTCCCTTTTGCTACATTCCCCATACACCATGTGGGCCCCCCAATGGCATCCATATAACAGAACAACGCCGAACAATGTTCAGGGTTTTTCTCTCCAATGACACTGCGTAAATACTAAGAATAGCCGGCGTATCTTTTTTCTGTATTCAGAAAACAAGATACGCCGGAATTCAGCTAATATACAAGTGGCGTAAGTCTGTTACACCGTCGTATATTAGTTGCATATTTACGCTGGCCGCTAGGTGGCGCTTCCGTCATTTTACGCGTAAAATATGCAAATGAGCTAGATACGGCAATTCACAAACGTACTTGCGGCCGGACGTCGTAGTTTGTGTCGTTTGCATAAGCGTTAGTCCAGCATAAATTTACCCCTACTATATGAGGCGCAGCAAATGTTAAGTATGGACGTCGGGACAGCATCGAATTGTACGCCGTTTACGTCGTTTGCGTAAATTGTTCGGGAATGGGGCTGGACATAATTGACGTTCACGTAGTTTACATTGACTAGTTGCGACATGATTTCACGCATGCGCACTGTGATACGTCTACGGACAGCGCATGCGCCGTTCCGAAAATACATAAATTGCGTGGGGTCATGATTCATTTACATGAATCACACCCCCACATTACTAATTTGATTTAGGCGCCCTTATGCCGGACACTTTATGCTACACTGCCGCAACTTATGGAGCAAGTGCTTTCTGAATAAGGCACTTGCCCATAAAACTTGCGGAGGCGTAGCGTAAAGAGCATACACTACGCAGCCGGATAGATACACATTTGTATCTGAATCTGGCCCACAGTGTTTAGAGGATATATATACATCTCAGGTGTTGTACATATATTTATACACTGTATAGTTTAGCTAGATCAGTTCTTCCTATCCTAATTTACTGTCAGGCAGTTGATTGTGGTAGCTGCAGTATTTTCACGTGACGTATTGCCCGTGTGCTCTGTAGTTTGCCCCTAAAGCTACTTGGTGTGTACTGCACTTGTGCTCTGTAGTTTGCACCTAAAGTTACTTTTGTGTGTACCAGTACTGCACTTGTGTTCTGTAGTTTGCACCTAAAGTTACGTTGTGTGTACCAGTACTGCACTTGTGCTCTGTAGTTTGCACCTAAAGCTACTTGGTGTGTGCTGCACTTGTGCTCTGTAGTTTGCACCTAAAGCTACTTGGTGTGTACTGCACTTGTGTTCTGTAGTTTGCACCTAAAGTTACTTTGTGTGTACCAGTACTGCACTTGTGGTCTGTAGTTTGCACCTAAATTTACTTTGTGTGTACTAGTACTGCACTTGTGCTCTGTAGTTTGCACCTAAAGCTACTTGGTGTGTGCTGCACTTGTGCTCTGCACCTCTCTCCTCCACCCCCTCCTCTTCTTCTTCCTCTGTGGCCTCTTCCTGTGCTGATGTCCCCTCGGAACCAGCGGTGCTCCCTAGGCCAGGGGTCCTCAAACTATGGCCCTCCAGTTGTTCAGGAACTACATTTCCCATCATGCTCAGTCATGTCTGTGAATGTTAGAGTTTCACAATGCCTCATGGGATTTGTAGTTCAGCAACAGCTGGAGGGCCGTAGTTTGAGGATGCCTGCCCTAGGCGTTCAAGGGGCTACGCAGGCAAAGAGATGCCATGCAGCGCTTGAGCTGGTGTGCTTGGGGGACAGGAGCCACACTGGGGCAGAGGTTCTGTCAGCTCTGCAGGGGCAGGTTTAGAGGTGGTTGACCCGACACAAGCTTAAGCCAGGAATGGTGGTTTGCGACAATGGCACCAACCTCCTCTCCGCCCTGCAACAGGGACAACTGACCCATGTGCCCTGATTTGCTCATGTCCTTAATTTGGTGGTGCAGCGGTACTTGAGCAGGTACCCGAGCTTACAGGTTGTCCTGAAGCAGGCCAGGAAAGTCTGTGCGCTTTTCCGACGGTCATATAATGCCAGTGCTCGGCTGGCAGACCGCCAAAGGGAATACAACCTGCCCAAGAACCGCCTAATCTGTGACATGCCTACCAGATGGAATTCTACATTGGCCATGCTGCAGCGGATGCACACGCAGCAGAGGGCCATCTATGAGTACCTGTGCCAATATGGCAGCAGATCTGGGTCAGGGGAGCTTGTTTTTTTTCCCCACGCCAGTGGGCCTTGATCAGGGATGCATGCACTGTCTTGTCACCATTTGAGGAGGCCACAAGGATGGTGAGCAGTGACAGTGCATGCATCAGTAAGACTGTCCCTCTTGTTCACATGTTTGAGCACACGCTGCGTGGAATAATGGACAGGGCCCTTGAGGCAGAACAGAGGGAGGAAGAGGAGGACTTCCTTATCCAGAGAGTGGTCCTGCTTGGACTTGTACGTGGCTGAGATGAAGTGGCTACGGATGATGTCCTCAGTGACCCAGAGGACTCCACACCGAATGCCTCAGCAAACCTACGCTGCATGGCCTCCCTGATCCTGCAAAGCCTGGGGAAGGATCCTTGTATTTGTGGTATCAAGGAGAGGGATCATTACTGGCAGGCAACTCTCCTTGATCCACGTTACAAGAATAAGGTTGAAACATCTCCGGGAGGCCTTGCAGAAAGGTCTGTGCAACGCGTTCCCAGAGACTGGGGGTTACAAAATCCAGGTCCTGGACAACGTGTTGCTGAGGCTTCGGTGAGTCACAGAAGGAGCGGTGGAGAAGGTGGCCGTCTGACCGATGCGTTCAGACAATTTTTTAGTCCGCAGCCCCAAGGTATGACCGGTTCCAGCAACCATCGCCAGCGTCTGGTTTACATGGTACGTGAATACCTAGGGGCAAGATCAGACTTGGACACCTTTCCCACCGAAAATCCTCTGGCTTACTGGGTCTTGAGGATGGATCACTGGCCAGAGCTTGCACAGTACGCAATTGAGCTATTGGCTTGTCCTGCATCCAGCGTTCTTTTTAGAATGCACATTTAGTGCTGCTGGAGGCTTTGTAACCGATCACAGGGTGCGCCTCTCCACCGACTCGGTCGATCGACTGACCTTCATAAAAATGAATCAGGCTTGGATCACCACCAGCTACCAAGCACCTGATGCTGATGTAATTTTTTTAGAAATGTCAGATCCCTTCAAGACTGCCTATGCTGATGCTGAGTGACTATCCTGTTATGCTGAGTGAATATCCTTTTCCTCCTCAATGATCTTGCTGATAGCTTGTAAGAACATTGTTGGTTCTGGGCACCGCCACAAGTGCCTAAGGCCCAATTTTCCTGCCCCTGTTTAACAGGGGCGTGTAATTGCAATTTTTGATGCAATGCTTTGCAGCAGGCTCATTGCTGTGCTCCAACTAGAGTATCTGTGAGGGGTTGCCCCCCCTCCTGTAGGCAAAAAAAATTAATATATATATATATATATATATATATATATATGTATATATATATATATTTTTTTTTGGCCCCTTTAAGAAATACACTTAAAAAAAAAAAAAAATCTTTAATGCACTCTGATTGAGTGCCGGCCACCATTGCCCTATAAAGCGCCGTGTCACTGCAATCTAGATATGGCGCTTCATTTCCGGGCTTCTAGCTTTCCTATGGGCGCATTGGAAAGCGCTGATATGCTTCCCGTGCCTCTCT
This sequence comes from Rana kukunoris, assembly GCA_029574335.1. NCBI lineage: Eukaryota > Metazoa > Chordata > Amphibia > Anura > Ranidae > Rana > Rana kukunoris. Next base: position 432,640,859 of record CM056050.1, read on the forward strand.
ATGTGCGCCGGGAGCATTACTACTGTGACTTCCGGCGGCATTTCGAAAATCGGAAGTGACGTCACGCGGCAGGTTCTCTGAAGTTCACACTGCCCGAGTGGAGCTGGCGCTGGTAAGGTAAGCCCACCAAGTGAAGCCACATGATTCTTTTTTGTATTTGATTTGATTGATCTCCCCATTAGGTCATCAGCCTGATCCCCACCCATCCACCTTGGAGCATGTTATTGTATTTAGACTGCTGGGACTTGTAGTTCTCCATCTTCTCCTGGGGCTCATGGAGAAGATGGAGATTGGATAACTACAAGTCCCAGCAGGTTATACATACAATAAGGCTCTGAGGTGGATGGGTGTAGATTGCATGCACCTATCAATCCGGGGGGGGAGGGGGCGGATCAGATAACACTATCTGATCCTGCACCCCCCCCCCGGATTGATAGGTGCATGCAATCTACACCCATCCACCTCAGAGCCTGTTATTGTAGTTAGACTGCTGGGACTTGTAGTTCTCCAATCTCCATCTTCTCCATGAGCCCCAGGAGAAGATGGAGAACTACAAGTCCCAGCAGTCTAACTACAATAACAGGCTCTGAGGTGGATGGGTGGGGATCAGGCAGTGCACCGCTGATGACTTTGGGGGTGAATATAACACCACATAAATACCTTTTTCCCTTCAGATTGATACTTCTTTAAGTGGCCGATCCACTGCCCATGTGTGGTGTTATCTGATCCTGACCCCCCCCCCCCCTCCTTCTGGGATTGATAGGTGCATGCAATCCACACCCATCCACCTCGGAGCCTGTTATTGTAGTTAGACTGCTGGGACTTGTAGTTCTCCAATCTCCATCTTCTCCATGAGCCCCAGGAGAAGATGGAGAACTACAAGTCCCAGCAGGATATACATACAATAAGGCTCTGAGGTGGATGGGTGTGGATTGCATGCACCTATCAATCCCCAGGGGTGGAGGGGGGGCAGGATCAGATAACACCACACATGGGCAGTGGATCGCCCACTTAAAGGAGTATCAATCTGAAGAGAAAAAGGTATTTATTTGGTGTTATCTGATCCTTCCCCCACCTGCTCATAGGAGTTTGTGCTTGGGCTCTGTATGTGTTAAATTTTAAATTACATAATAACAACATTGATTTTTGTGGTGTTTGGAGGTTTTAAATGGACTGGTTTTGCCTTTTTGCAATCTATTTTACGTACAATTAATCCTATATATTTCGATAGCATACTGTCTGGGGTCACTGTATACCAATCTTTTGGGAATCTGCCCACTTGTTTGGGAAATTGTCTTTCTGGTATGTTGATCCACACATGGCCTTGTAAAATGACAGATTCAATATAAGTCCTCTGGAGATTCCCCTTCATTAGGGTGAGTCAACTAATCTGATCATGTAATAGATATATGCTTATTTGCCTTGAACTGCATACATGTATGCTTATTTGCCTTGAGCTGCATACATGTGTGCTTGGTTGCATTGGACACCCATCCACCTAGGAGCCTTATATTATAACATGCTGGGACTTGTAGTTCTCCATCTTCTCCTGAGGCTCAGGTGCATGCAATCCACCATCTATGGGACTACAAGTACCAGCAGTGAGAAAAACTGGACAAAGATGGAGGATAGCATGCACCTGAGCCCCAGGAGAAGATGGAGAACTACAAGGAGGATGAGTGGTCATGCCTTGTTTTTTAATGCTGGGACTTGTAGTAGTGTTGTACTTGTAAAAAGAAGAGGCTGGAGCCTGGAGGAGTGTGTCTGTCTGCCCTGCCACCCTGTGTTAGTCTGTAGGGGGGGGGGGGGTTGATTATTGTGTCCATCACCCCCTTGCCATGTGTATAGTGTAGCACTGTAGCTGACCTGATTGGGGGGGGGGGGGTTGCAGAATGCAGATATGTGCTATTTACAGGGTGTAGATATGTGCTATTTACAGGTTGCAGAATACAGATACAGCGGACAAAGTAGGTGGATTATATAAGGGGTGTGGTTTACAAGAAGTGGGAGGGGTCACTCGTGGAGGGGCGGGGTCTTGCGCGCCCCCATCCTAAAACTTCACCAGCCGCCACTGGTTGCAGTGTTGTGGCACCAGCATCAGTGCCTAAGGCCCAATTTTTCTGCCCCTGTTTAACAGGGGCGTGTAATTACAATTTTTGATGCAATGTTTTTCAGCGGGCTCATTGCTGTGCTCCAACTACAGTATCTGTGAGGGGTTGCAGTGCTGTGGCACCAGCACCAGTGGCTAAGGCCCAATTGTTCTGCCCCTGTTCAACAGGGCCGTGTAATTACAATTCTTGATCTAATATTTCACAGCAGGGCGTTCCAGCGCCCACCAAGACTAACTGTGAGGGCTTACAGTGTTGTGGCAACACCAACACCTAGGGCCCAAATTTCTGCAGAGTATATACGGCAGGCCCCTACTTTCAAACATCCAACTTACAAATGACTCCTACTTGCAAACGGATGGAGACAACAGGAAGTGAGAGGAAATCTACCCCTAGGAAGGGAAATTCTCTTCTGTAAAAGGTGTCTCCTGTCCACTGATGCTTTATCACAATCCTTGTTTCACAAAAAAAAAAAAAAAAACATTTTCAAAAAATCTTTTGTCATTGGGACAGAAAGTGAGGTGTAATCTTCTGAACAGATGCACACAGACAGCAAAACAAATGTTACAGGGGTGATAACCCTTCTCTATGTTTTCAGAAAAGCTTAAAAAAAGATTTTATGGCTGAAGCTACACTTTAACCTCCCTGGCGGTATCCCCGAGCGTGACTCGGGGTGGTTTTTTCTTGCTAAGAACGGTATCCCCGAGTCGCGCTCGGGGTAGACATGCAGAGCCAGCAGCGCGCGCTGGCTTGCCTTGTTCCTGGATCCAGCGATGCATCCACGCTGTGTGAGCGAGCGGGTGCTCGCTCGATTCACACAGCATCCCCGTGTGACGCCGAGCTCCGTTCCCTGCGACGTTACGACGCACGGGAGCGGAGAACGGCGCCAAATTCAAAAAAGTAAACAAACACTTTACATACAGTATACTGTAATCTTATAGATTACAGTACTGTATGTAAAAAATACACACCCCCCTTGTCCCTAGTGGTCTGTCCAGTGCCCTGCATGTTCTTTTATATAATAAAAACTGTTCTTTCTGCCTGGAAACTGTAGATTGCCCATAGCAACCAAAAATGTCCCTTTATGTCAAAAATGGTTTTAGATCAGCTAGAAAACAGCGATAATAAATTATAATCACTTGCAGAATTTAGCGATAGCGATTTGTGGGGAAATTCGTCATAAAAAAAAAAAAATAATGACAGCAAAAATTCTGCAACTGAGCACATTTCAGTGATTTTGATTTGATTACATTATTGAATAATTTTTACTATAATTATATTATTATTTGTTATAATTTTTTATAATTATTTATTATATTTTAATTTTTAATAAAAAAAAAAAAAAAAAAAATCATACCCGGGATGCCTATTAAACTCTTGTTTGGATAGATTTAAGTGAGTTATTCCTAAGAATTACAAGCCTACAGTATAAAATGCCAAATTCCCTTGCAAATAATGGTACCGCTTTCAGCACCTAAAATCTTAAAGAATCATACCGCCAGGGAGGTTAAAGAAGTACCATTTGAAAATTACAAACAGATTCTACTTAACAACAAACCTACAGTCCCTGTCTTGTTTGCACCGCTTGTATACTGCTGTTCAAGGTATATAGGGCCAAAGGGGCTTGTAATGACCTGAGGGAGGGGGGCGGGGAAACCCATGCTATTTTTCTCAGTGATTCTCATCCATATTGCAGGGACCAGACATTACATTAAAGCCGCAAGCAGTCTTAAATTACTTTTTTCTTATAGTAATCTCATTTTGTGCAGGGACAGTTCTAAACATTAGTGATGAGCGGAATCCGCCATATTCGATTTCGCGATATTTCGCGAATATATAGAAGAATATTCGCGAATATTCGTTAATATCGAATATTCGTGATATTTTATAAAAAAAAAAATTGCGAAATTCTCGTCAACACGTGAAAACGGAGATCATTTCCTGGATTACTAAACTAATAGGCACTAAACACTAACTCTACTTACACAAACTTATATGACTAAACTAAAGCTATTTTTTTTTTATTTTTATATATACACAATACACAGAAGGGCAGAGAACGCATTCGCGAATATTCGTAATATGAATATTCGCATTGCGAATATTCGGCAACATAAAAGGATCGCCTCAGCTACTCGGCCCAGGGTCTCTAATCATACCAGCAATGCTTTTAGACGTCGATGGAGATCACTAGGATGTGATCTGTCTTAAAAATAAATTTGAAAAAATACGAATATTCGCGATCTCGAATATGCACCGCGATATTCGATTTATTCGCGAATACTCGAATATGCAATATTCGTAACGAATATTCGCAATGCGAATATTCGTGAGCAACACTACTAAACACGTGCCACTACTATAGACACCCAGCAGGTGTTATATATTTAAAGGAATTTTTCTTTTTTTTTTTTTACTTTAAGCATCATTAAAATCGCTGCTCCATTGATACATGTTCCCTGGGGCAAGACCCGGGTCCCCAAACCAGTTTTCCGACAATAACTTGCATATTAAGCTTTAAAATGAGGGTTCTAAATGTTCGTGCGAACGTTCGGTCCGATCGAAGGTTCTGGTGCGAACCGAACAGGGGGGTGTTCGGCTCATCCCTATTCCCGTCCACAAATTCTCCCCCAGACTCAACAACTCCAGGTTTCACAATATTTGAGCAAGCTTTTTCTCCCCCCCCCCCCCCCATCTTACACTACCAAATGTGAAATTGACTTAAACATCCAATCAGATACACTGAATTGGGCTCAAATCTGGCTGGCTACTAAATCAGCTACAGCAAACATAGCAGCCTTAGAGACCAATTACAAGGTACTTACCAGATGGTACCTGATTCCCACCAGGATATCGAAATTCCTCCCCCAATACCCCTCTCAATGCTTCCGAAGCTGTAATGACCCAGGAACACAGCTACATATATGGTGGGATTGCCCTATAGCCCACACCTTTTGGTCAGAAGTATTCAACCCTCTCTCTACCATGTTTAAAACCACCTTGAGACCAGACCCAGCAGTAGTGCTCCTAAATAGTAAACCACGAGCAATCAATTCAAACTCCTACTCCTTATAACTACGGCAGCCAAACAAACTATTGCGAAAGCCTGGAAATCAACTACACTATGCAGTGCAGCATATCAGTTAAACATCGAGTAACACAGGCAATGATTCATACCAAAATGGAGGCAATCTTACTAGACAAGCTATTCAAATTCAAATCACTATGGCTCCCGTGGATAGAACACCACCTACCACCAGGGTTTGTTTGCTCACTTTTATTGCCCTGAGGATACACCTTACCCACTGCCGCATTACCCATACTCTATACCAGGTTCACCTACCGCCGACCTCCTCTGGAGACACACCTCTTCCTCTATCTTTCCTTTAAACCCCCCTTCCTTTGTTTTTTCCTCTCACCTACCTGATATACCCTTTTGTTCTTTAAATATATACTACCTGTGACCTATTGGTCCCTCTGTACTCAAGAACCTAAGACATCAAAGGTTATCTATACTTAATTTAATAATAAATATACAGTGAAGATAGTTGGGAAAGTTCAATCTGTTGTTCGTCTTCCCAGGATCAGCTAGGCCACATGGTTGGATCCTGGCCCTGGTAGGGGTTCATACCTCCCCCAACTGTCCAATAGATAAAGTATCCTATAGGTTCATAGGATGGTTATCTCCTCTAGACCAAGTTTTTTTATTTATTTTATATGATCCATGTATTGATTGTTCTTTGTTTGTAACATATGTTTGTTATGAGTCAGAGATGTATCCTATAAGATGCATTCTGTATTACATACGGTAACTAAATAGAAAATAACATAGACCATTTATTTAACTACTAAAAAGCTTTATTATTCATTTATGTATTCAATGTACTTTTACAATCGTTCTTGACTGATTACACCATATGTCAAGATGTGTACTCTGATACCATTGAAATTATTATTATGTGTTTTTATAGACAGATTGCTTGTTTGATAAAAAATTGTATTGAAATAGAAAAAAAAGGAAAGAGATCCCCATATCTATTATTGTATATACAGCCCGGCTGCACTACAATAACAAATTACAAGGATTCAGTTGGGCTTATTTCTGTTTATTAGAGCATTGGGCCATATGGCTGAAAGTGTCTGTAAGTAGTAGTGACAAGTCAGATAACGATCAATGTAGATCTATAAAAGTACAGCTTTTGTATACATTGCCCACTGATTGATTTATATTTCTTTTTTTGTTGAACTTTTCCCAGGTCTTTCTGATTTCAACCCTACAGTCATCTGTGAAAACAAAGCAATGACAGTCAGAGTCAGTAAATGTGAACTAGAAACACTTGGTCTCGACTCCTCCACAATTCATCTCAGGGAATCATCAGAAAGCTGCAATTTCCTATTTTCAGACTCCATCAATGGCCAGACAATTACTATTATCCAGGCCCAAGCAGCATCAAATTGGTGTGGAAACACAGTGACGGTAACACACAATTGATTTATTTTTTCATTTTTAGCAACTCCTGTGTTAGATTTGTGTGTACTTCTTACTTCTCTAGAAAAATTGACACTCAGCAATTGGTTTCACTTTTTTCAAGAGATATGCTAAAGCCCAACTCCAGCCGAAAAAAAATAATTTCATATAGGATAGACCACAGAGGAGATAGGGGACTCTGTCGGCTTTTTTTTTGAGAGAGAGAGATTTTTTCTTTTCTAGCTTTCTGTCATCAAAACAGAAATCCAGACTGGTGAAAATATGGAACTTCTAAAAAATGTTTTATTGATATGTTTGCCTTCCTGTTACAATTACAACCACATTTATTTTATAGACATCATAGCGATAGGCTGTGAGAGAAGACCTGCTCATTGGGTCACTGTGGTAGGCTTTAACCCACTGAGTGGTATTCCCAAGTGTGGCTCGATGTAAATTTTTCATACCAAAAGCAGTAACCCCGAGCCACACTTGGGAACGTATCGCAGGATCTATGTAGAGGTTACTTACCTTGTCCCCTGGATCCTGCGATGTCTCCAGGCTGTGATCTGCGAGCGCCTTGTCTCACTCGATTCACAGTGCCGAGCTTCATTCAGGAGCATTGCGACGCATGGGGACGGAGTTCGGCGCCAAATTCAAAAAGTAAAAAACACAGTATAGATACAGTATACTGGAATATTACAGATTACAGTACTGTATCAAATAAATACACACACCCCTTGTCACTAGTGGTTTGTCCAGTGCCCTGCAGTCAGTTTTAAAATATAAATACTTTTCTTTCTGCCTAAAAACTGGAGATTGTCCATAGCAACCAAAAAGTGTTCCTTTACATCAAAAGTGGTTTTAGACTAGCTAGAAAACCGCGATAATAAGTTAGAATCACTTGTAGAATTGGGCAATAGTGATTTGTGGGGAAATTCGTCATCAAACACTGAAAGTAATGAAAGCGACAATTCTGCAACTGAGCAAATTTCAGTGTTTTGGATTTGATTACATTATTTAATATTTTTTATTATATTATTATTTGTCATAATTATTTATAGTTATTTATTATATTATAATTAATGATTTCAAACGTTATCATACCCGGGATGTCTACTAGGTTTTTCTCTTCACAGATTTAAGCGAGTTATTCCTAAGAATTACAGGCCTATAATATAAAACACAAAATTTCCATGCAAAATAATAGTACCGCTTTCAGCATTAAAAAACTGACCTAATCATACCGCCAGGGAGGTTAAGGGATAACTGCACTTTTTGTAAGTTATCTTTGAAATGCAAGTCCCTTCTCCCCCAGGAAGCCTCCTAAGTGTTCTACTTACCAATCTATGATCCATAGAGATTTTATTTTTTGGGTCACTGGATGCTACACTGGATGCATTTTTTTCATGCTGATGCATTGTTTGGTTGAGGTTGAATTTTATACACAAAACTCTGCTAAAAATGCACTAAAGCTAGGTTCAAATCTTTGCATGTAAGGTTGATGCTTTTTATGTGTTTTTGTGCATTTTTTATGCATTTTCATACTTCCTGCGTTTTTTGGTAGGAGAAGAAGATTGGTTGTTAAACACAAAACCCTACCAAAAGTAATTTAAAAACACATATATGTTTTTGATGCTGTTCCATCAAAAATGCTCCATTCTGCATGTAAGAAAAGTTCCTGCATCTTTCCAAAAAATGCATTGCAGGAAACTGCAAAAAATGTGAATGGGACTCATAGGAAAACATTTTGAATTGATTGTGGTGTGTTTGTGCAGATCTGCATGTGCACTAAGGCTGGGTTCACACCTATGCGAATTGGTTGCGGTTTCAACCGCATCCAAAACGCAGAACATTTCTAAATACATTGTTTTCAATGAGGCTGGTTCACATATGTGCGATGCATTCGCACTGCACATTGCCGGAAATCCGTATGCGTTGTGGAGGCCTTGCGGTGCGGCTCAGGTGCGAATTCAGTCCCATTATCTTGTATGGGTACGCAGCTGATTCGCAGATGTGTTCAGTTCTCTTCAGGAATTTCTGTCATTCAGCTCAATACACTTCTCCCCCACTCTCCTCTCACTCGGAACTTCTCCCAGGTCTCCAAATTCGCAGCAAAAACGGAGCTAATCTTCTGAACGATTCCCTTATCTATCTGCAGAGATTACAGAGCTGAAATAAGCACCGCACAAGTGTGAACCCAGCCTAAAACCCGCATAGATATTAACCTAGCCCAAAAATGTCTATGGAGCAAAAAACTTCACCAAAGAAAAAAAATGTGCTTCAGCTGTGCTGCGCTGCACCAGGCACTGAATGGGCACAATAGAGGATGTCATTTGCATTGATGTGCAGCATGACAATAATCACAGGAGAAAATTGATGTAAATAGAAAGGGGGGTGAATTTAGAAAGCATTCACATTTGCAACTCCACCCCCCAGAGAGGCAGCCTAATTGAAATATTTAGGAGGTTGTCACCTCTCACAGCTATTCACAGTCACTGACATGTAAGTGATCGGCTCTGGACACAGGCTGCATCCTATAGTTATTAGAAGCTTTTTGGCTGTTAGGCTCAATGATTACCAGACTTAATTTCCACTAGAGAGAGTGAGTTTTACAAGTAAACCGTCTGTATTTTAAAGCTGTTTTTCCACTGCTAATTATTGGCCTCTATCCACAGGAAGATGCCACCAATATCAATATTTCCAACACCATTTACATTGGACACCTGGATAAACCCATCATCATATCAAATAATATCAGCTTTAACTTTACCTGTGTGTATAATCGGACTATGCAAACAGTTCTGAAACTGCCTGGAATTATCCAACAGTAAGAAAAAATATAAGACATAGAGAGTTGTTTGTGTAAATTACTATCATATTTGTTCTTTCTCCTTCACTAACCTCCCATTTCCATTAACCAGTTTATGATATTTACAGTAATTAAACAAGAATGCTATGTACTCACAGCACTGAAATTTGTGAATCTAAGATGTTTTCCATATCCATAATTTGTACCTGATGGTGGTAAAGCAGACCTAACCTTAGATTTTTTTTTAGTCATGCTCAAGTGCATGCCAAGTAATCAGAAAATGTAATGCCGCGTACACACGATCACTTTATACGATGGGAAAAAAACAACGTTTTCTGTGAAGTAAAAAACAACGTTTTTGAAACTTCAATTTTCAAAGACGATGTTGCCTACACACAATCTTTTCACAATGCTTTTTTCACAATGCTCTAGCAAAGTGAGGTTACTTTCACCACTCTTTTCCATTGAAGCTCGCTTCATAACTAGCTTCTGGGCATGCGCGGGTTGAAAAACTTTGTTTTAAACAACGTTTTTGCTACACACAGTGATTTTTTGTGAAACAAAAGACGACGTTTTGAAAAACAACACAAAAAATTGAAGCATGCTTCAATTTTTTTTGGTAGTTTTTCACAAGACATAAAACAACGTTTTCCCCCACACACGGTCATTTAAATTGACGTCGTTTTTTTTCATCACATAAAGTGATCGTGTGTACGCGGCATAACTTATCGATGGTTCCACCACAGAGATCACAGTTTTCACCCTGACAATGCTTTCATCTGCTTTTCTCTCCAGAATGCCGTCACACCTCAGGGATCAGCCAGGGTCAGCACTTGCACTTCTTGCACTAAGATGCTAGCTCTGGGATCATACAGCTTTCTTGAAAAATTATAATTGTGTCATAATAAGTAGAAGGCTGCTGGTTGGGGTTAGGGGGCTTCATCACTCCTAGTGCAGGATTAACAAATAATAAAGACATGATCATAATTGAAAGCTAAAGTATAATCAAAACAGAAGGTCAGACACCCTAAGCTGGCCAAACACTGGGACCAGCTAAGTTTTGACCAGTGTGTGGCCATCCCTGTTCAACAGAAGTTGATGTGTTAACACTCTATGCAATCCTTACTGCCTGCATCCCCTCGGCCCTTACCTCCATGGGTGATACAGTTTCCCCATCCACACAGCACGGTGCAACAGTCCTGGGGCTTGAAAAGTGCTCTGTTCTTCCCTTTCAACACTGACCGCTCTGAACGCTCTGATCTGTCCCAGATTCCTTAGGGAAAGAAGAGGAAGAACAGAGCATTTTTCAAACCTCAGGATTCCTGCACTGCTCTGTGTGGATGGTGAAGCTGCATCACCAATGAAGGCAAGTGTAGCAGGGACAGGGGGGTGGGGAGTGTGTATAGTGTTAGTTCAGCTTTGTGTTCTGTAAAGGTGAAATTACATTTTAAGTCCACTGTCAAAGTTTTTATTGATGTCTGTGAACCCCAATGGTGAGATTTCCCTATATATCCTGTGCTGGTGACAGGGTGTCATAGGATCAAAAAGTTATGGGAAAACATCTCAATAGAAACAGACAGGAACAAAAACATTCTTGGGAAGGTTAGATCCTCTGTCAGGCTTTATTGCTGTATGTATCGCTCTGTCCCACTGATACTTATTTCTTTAGTTCTTGTCTAATAATAAGAGCGACAGAAATCGAGGGGAAATATTGCAATACTTTTAAAGCTTTTCTCACAATTTTGGTGTTTTGGTGTTTTTTTTTTAGATTGACATGCCAGGTTATGTGCATAGATAACTGTCTTTACCTCTTAAACTTTATATTGTATAATATACTTTAATAAATATAAATATATGTGCAGTGCTGATCAAGGGAACAAATACATATGTACAAGGGGTACAACTAATATTATAGTGGGTATTCAATTCATGTGTAGGTATGAATTGTATAAAATAGTTTTTCGTAAAAGATCCATATGTCATTGTTAGAATCACACAATGTTAAAGGAATATAACATTCGTATTGATGGATGATTCAACTTGCTTGTATACAAATAAAAAAAAAAACATTAAGCATACAGTTGAGGGGTATATCTCGTGATAACAATACTAGGAAAAAGTGTAGTCCAATGATAAAAAATGGATTCATGAAAAAAGTCCAAGCAGACAAATAATCAGGATGATGATCCATGAAGAGTTAATAAGTCCCAAAACCTCAATTTAAACATCACCACTGTAGGGGGTTCCACTACCAGTAAGATACAAGGGGGCATAGCGGAATGTATGGACCCAATTGACATATGCCTAAAGGGTCTAGACAAGCGGGGGTGTATAAACACCAGATAAGGGGCATATCGCGCTGCTTTCTTTCAACAATTCTGAGGGACAATGAACCTCCACCTTCAATTCCACAGCAAGCTGCAAAATGGCTATATCATCCTCAGATTCAGGGATGGACAGTTTCTTCACAATAAAGGGATTTTTAAATACAGCTTACCTGTAAAATCCTTTTCTTGGAGTACATCACGGGACACAGAGCGGCATATTCATTACTATATGGGTTATATGGAGTACCTTCAGGTGTGGACACTGGCAATCTCAAACAGGAAGTCCCCTCCCTATATAACCCCCTCCCCTAGAGGGAGTCCCTCAGTTTTGTAGCAAGCAGTATGCCTCCCAAAATGGTCACCCAAAAGAGGGGTGGGAGCTCTGTGTCCCGTGATGTACTCCAAGAAAAGGATTTTACAGGTAAGCTGTATTTAAAAATCCCTTTTTCTTTCTCGTACATCACGGGACACAGAGCGGCATATTCATTACTATATGGGATGTCCGAAAGCAATGCTTTAATGAGGGGAGGGAGACATCTTCCAAAGAAGGATTCAATTTAGAGGTAAACTCAAATAATAATAATAATTCCAACTTAGTCAAGAAAAAACTTCTTTTTTTTTTTTTTATAACCAAGGGTGCTTCTGATCCCGAGGATTTCAAACTGCAGCCTGTAGTACTGCCTGTCCAAAGGCAGAATCCGCATTCCTTCTCACGTCTAGTTGATAAAACCTTGTAAACGTGTGGACTGATGACCACGTTGCCGCCTTGCATATCTGAGCCATAGAGATCTGATGGTGTGCTGCCCAAGAGGCGCCCATGGCCCTGGTAGAATGGGCCTTTACCGACAACGGAGGAGGCAACCTCTTCAAACCGTAGGCTTGAATGATTAATTGTCTAATCCATCTCGAGATGGTGGATTTTGCAGCTGCCTGCCCCTTCTTGGGGCCATCTGGTAGAACGAATAATACATCTGTCTTCCGGATCTTTTCTGTAGCTTTAAGATAGGCCTTCATGGCCCGGACAATATCCAAGGTATGCAGCAACCCCTCCTTTCTAGATGTAGGTTTTGGAAAGAAGGATGGAAGTACCAAATCCTGGTTCAAGTGAAATTTGGATATAACCTTTGGTAGAAAGGAAGGATGGGGCCGGAGAACTGCCCTGTCCTTATGCAGAACGAGATATGGTTCCTTACACGATAAGGCTGCTAATTCTGACACTCTCCTGGCCGAAACTATGGCGACCAAGAAAACCAACTTTCTTGTCAGTAAGACTAAAGGAATCTCAGCCAACGGCTCAAAGGGTTGTTTCTGTAGAGTGGACAGGACAAGATTTAAGTCCCATGGACAAATTGGTGACTTGACAGGAGGATTAATACGCAAGACCCCCTGTAAGAAGGTCTTTACCAGCGAGTGGGTGGCCAGCGGCCTCTGAAACCACACTGACAGAGCTGAGATCTGTCCCTTGATTGTGCTTAGTGCCAGGCCTTTATCCACTCCTAGCTGGAGAAAACTTAACACCCTATCAATAGTATATTTGCGGGAATTCCATCTTTTGGATTCACACCAGCCTACGTAGTTCCTCCACACCCTGTAATAAATCACCCTGGAGACCGGCTTTCTAGCCCTAATCAGGGTAGGAATTACCTGCCTAGACAGACCTCTACCCCTGAGAATCAGGGATTCAGCCTCCAGGCCGTCAAATTTAGACGCTGTAATGTAGGGTGGAGGATCGGGCCTTGTGAGAGTAGGTCTGGTTGTAGAGGAAGAGTCCAAGGGTCTCCCACTGCCATCTTCAGGACTAGTGAGTACCAAGTCCTCCGGGGCCAAGCCGGAGCTACTAGAATGACTGGCTTGTGCTCCACTCTGATCCTGCGCAACAGGCGAGGGAGTAACTGTAGCGGAGGGAATGCCTATAGAAGTTTGAATTGATGCCAAGGGCAAACCAACGCATCGGTTCCGCAGGCCATAGGATCCCTCGCTCGAGACACGAACCTGTCTAGTTTCTTGTTGAACCTGGATGCCATTATATCTACGTCTGGCATTCCCCACCTCTGGCAGATTGTCTGAAAGACCTGGGGATGCAGAGACCACTCCCCTGGCAACAGACTCTGGCGACTTAAGAAGTCTGCCTGCAGGTTGTCCACTCCGGGAATGAATATCGCTGAAATGCAGGGTACATGAACCTCTGCCCACTGAAAAATCAAGCTCACCTCCCTCTGAGCGGCCCGACTCCTGGTTCCCCCTTGGTGGTTTATGTATGCCACCGCTGTGGCATTGTCTGACTGGATTCTCACTGGGAACCCCTTTAATCTGGAGGTCCATGCCAGAAGGGCTAGGCGAGCAGCTCTGATCTCCAAGATATTGATGGGGAGCTGCCTCTCTGCTTTCACCCAAGTTCCCTGGTGAGAGAACCCCTCGAAGACCGCCCCCCAGCCTGCCAGGCTGGCGTCTGTGGTAACTACCTTCCAGACAACAGGGCTGAAGGATTTTCCCTTTAGAAGATTCTGGGGGTTCAACCACCAGGCCAGGCTTTGTCGGACCCTTGATGATAGCGTCAAAGGGGACTCTAAGGCATGTGCCCTCTTGCCCCAGGCTGCTAGAATGGCTGCCTGTAGGACGCGAGTGTGGATCTGAGCGTATGGTACTGCCTCGAACGTGGCCACTAGCTTGCCTAGTACTCGCATACACAGGCGAATAGTTGGTTTTTTCTTGTTTAGAACCAACTGAACCAACCCCTTGATAGCCTCGATCTTTACCAGGGGCAGGAACACCCTTTGCTGTTCTGTGTCTAACCTCATGCCGAGGTATTCCAACTGCTTTGTAGGCTGGAACGCTGACTTTCCCCGGTTTAGGACCCAGCCGAATTCTTTGAGGTACCGAACCATGAGGTTTACTGCCTTTTGCAGACCCGGCCGTGAGTGATCTATGATTAAAAGATCGTCCAAGTATGCTAGGACTGTGACCCCTTGGATCCTTAAATTGGCCAGAACTGGGGCTAGGATCTTCGTGAATACCCGGGGGGCCGTGGCCAGCCCGAAAGGGAGCGCCCTGAATTGGAAGTGTCGCTGCCCCACCGCGAAGCGTAAAAATCTTTGATGCGACTGAAAGATTGGTACGTGAAGGTAAGCATCCTTTATGTCTATGGAGGCCAGAAAATCGTCCTCCTGAAGCGCGGCGGCTGCTGACCGGATGGATTCCATCCGGAAGGAACGAACCCTTAGGTAACCGTTTAACCTCTTTAGGTCCAAGATTGGCCTGACATCGCCGTTGGGCTTTGGTATGACAAAGAGATTGGAATAGAAACCTAGCCCTTGCTCTTGGGCTGGCACCTCTATTATTACGTCCTGGCAGAGCAGGTGATCCAAGGCTGCCAGAAATGAGGCCTTCCTTGCTGGATCCTTTGGTAGCCTTGATTCTTGAAAATGAGGCGGAGGACACCTTAGAAACTCCAGTCTGTAGCCTGTGGTTACAGATGCCCGGACCCATTTGTCGGGGATCTTGGCTTCCCAAACTTCTGAGAAGAAACGAAGCCTTCCCCCCACCCGCGAGAGTGGGGGCGCCCCTTCATAAGGCAGACTTAGGGGCTGTCTTTGTCGGCTTGCGATACCATGGCCTCTTACCCCCAGGGGCCTGTCCCTGCGATCTACTGTTAACGTTGGATCGTGCAGGCGGCCGTCGATACTGCCTGGAATTTGAGGGCCCCGAGACAGGAAAGAGCTGCCTTTTAAATGTAGGACCCCGGAATGTCTTTTTGACCGGTAAAAGGGTACTCTTGCCATTTGAAATAGTCTGAATATATTTATCTAGATCCTCTCCGAAGAGTCGTCCTCCATGGAAGGGAAACCCTGCCAGAAGCTTTTTGCATGGGGGCTCCGCCGCCCAGTTCTTCAACCATAAGAGCCTTCTCATGTGCACCAAAAATAGTGATAAACGAGAGGCCTGCTGGATGGAATCTTTTATAGCATCTACAGCAAAACACAGAGCTCTGGGAATATCAGAAAACTCTTCTGCCTGTTGGGTAGGCATGTCCTTTAACATTTCTTTTGTCTGGTCTTTTAACGCCTGACAAATACCAATCGCAGCCACAGCTGGCTGTACCACTGCTCCTGCCGTAGCAAAGGATGCTTTTAAAAGTGTCTCTAACCGTTTATCAACCGGATCTTTAAACATATGTATGTTTTCCACCGGGCAAGTTAGTGATTTATTCACGCATGAGATGGCTGCATCCACTACTGGGAGCCTCCACCTCTTGGAGAATTTTTCCTCCATGGGGTAAATGACCGCAAATCTTTTCGGTGGCAGAAAAATCCTGTCCGGCCGTACCCAATCCCGAAAGATCAATTCCTCCAAGAGAGGATGGACCGAAAAACTGCGTTGCTTAACGGAGCTTTCAAAGAGCCCAGAGAGGATACCGGAGGAACCTGAAGCTCTGGCAATGGTAAACTAAATGCCGAGCGGACCATGTCCGTCAAAGACTGTACCCACAGTCTTTCTGTCTGGGAGTCTGAAAATGGTTCCTCAGAGGCAGATCCCTCAATCCCTGAACCCTCTTGGTTCAGGTCTAGTTGATCCTCCTGTGATTCCAATTCCTCCGGAGAGAGAATCTCAGCATCTGAGGATACACCTCTTGGTGATGGGGATCTAATCCGTTTCTTACCAGGAATAGCTCTAGTGATCAATGCTGCTATTCTCTCTTCTAGCCCCCCTAGGGATACGGCTAGCATCTCCTCTGTGATAAACACAGGGCTGGGCTGATCTGGGCCAGCCTCCGCACCAGATCCCCCTAATGGCTCATCCAAGGCGCCCTTTATGTTAATAAGTTGCGGGGAAAGTATCAGCATATCATCAGAATCAGAAAGGGAACCCTTTTGTTTTTTGGTCTTTTTTGTACCCTTTGACCCCGAACCTTTGGAAGCCATAATACAAAATCGAGGGACTCCGCCCACACAACAGACTGTAGTGGCCAGGAGTACAAAACCAGAGCTTAGGGAACAATAGATCACTAATGCCCAAAAACTGATGGGATCCCGTATGTTTTTTCTCTTTTTTTTTTTTTTTTAAATATATATTATATATATTTTCTTTTTTAAAACATACAGTGATCCCAAACTTAGTTTGCCAGCCTCCAACCTACTGCAAAAAGGGGAATTTCTTGGCTTAACAAAAAAGGCATTGGAACAAAGTCCAGCATGTACTACCCCTCTTCCGCCACCGGGAGTCACTGTTCTGCCGCTCTGCGTCCTCTCCTTCTGAAATCAGCCTCAGACTGAGCACTGACAATGCCTGCTGATCTATAACAGCACAAGGCGCGCCCCTGTATGACGCCGCAGGCACGCCCCCCCCCCCCGCCCTCCTGTCTGAACGGCGCGAAAAACGTCTATAAGACGTGCGCGCGCACGCGCGCGCGTATGCCGGAACAGGAGGAACATGGAGGAGCCGCGCTGCTGGAGACCCAGGACTGCAGAAAACAGGCGGCATATTCAAACCCCCGGCCAGGTAGGACTCTCCAAAAGGCCCCTAGGGATCCTTACTAGTCCTAGGAAGAAAGCAGCAGGTTAGCTAGCAACACATTCTTAGACAGGGGAACCTAGTGATGGGGGAAAAAAGGTGTCATCCTGTCTCTCACAGACATAGTGAGCAAGGTTGCCCATGCAGAGCATACTTAGGCTATCCCCCCTTTTAGGTTACCCCGGAGAGCCTGCTGTCGAACCAAGTCCCGCAGGCTCCCCCTTACCTGCTCCATGCTGCAGGATGTTTGTCCAGCAAACTGATCCAATCTTCTCCCATCTCCGTGGGTAGCGTAGTAGACCTTCAGGCCCTGGGGTCCTATGAAGGTACCCACTGTCCTGGACCTATATAGCACCCTGGCAAACAGGAACTTATGGTTTTTACAAACTCCAAGTCCTGGGCCCAGGGTCCAGCCCTCCAAAGAGGAGCATTATAGGCAAAACCCCACAGTTTGGGGCCCGGGTACTGTCCACTTTGGCACTGAGGCTCCTTGGACAGATCCGGTTAGCCCGCCCTTAATCCCAAGGATGTGGAGCAAAGCTATTCCGTGACCAACACCTAAGACACTGGCGAAAAAACTGAGGGACTCCCTCTAGGGGAGGGGGTTATATAGGGAGGGGACTTCCTGTTTGAGATTGCCAGTGTCCACACCTGAAGGTACTCCATATAACCCATATAGTAATGAATATGCCGCTCTGTGTCCCGTGATGTACGAGAAAGAAAACGCTCAGTTGATATATCCAGAAAATAGAAGCAAAACACCTCCACATAGTGTAAAGGGATTTTTTTTTAAAGTACAAAACACTCACATTTCATTAGATATAAAAGTGCTTGTTAGATAATCTTTCTTGAATGACATACAGAACGCAATGGCATAGACAGGACTTGACCCGCCGCGTTTAGTCTAAACAAACATCATCTGGGATGATATCTGACGTTTATCATTTTGGTACATATGAATGTTATAACCCTTTAACATTGTGTGTTCCTAACACTGACATATGGATCTTTTACAAAAAAACATTTTATACCTACACATGAATCAAAAAATACCCACTATAATTTAAGTTGTACCCTTTAGTTGCTTTTTGGCTTTATAGGGACACAAACGCAGTATTTTTTTTTTATATATATATATATATATATATATATATATATATATATATATATATATATATATATACACACATACACATATACACACAAATCACACTAAATACTTTCAAAACAGATAATTTTACTGCATCTTAAGGTTGGTTTCACACTGCTGCACTGCAGATTTTCTATTAGGTCACATGTTGTTTGCGGTAATTTCTGACAGTACAGCAAAAGTCCTGCATACAGTACATCATCTTTGGTGCGCTTTCAGAAAACCTATGACCTATTAGAAAGTCTATGAAAAACTATGGGTTAACAGCATAAAAACCACAGGTACACCTGCACTGTGGTTTGGGCGCGGAAACCGGCCTAAAGGTTTCTCTTGCTTTCTCAATGCATTAAAATTGTACTTTTTACATTAGTGGACATTAGTGTTTAAGTTCTAGTTCACATAGACATGACTTGACATGCAATTTGACAGGTCAAATCGGAGCCTATTGCTGGCAATAGAAGACTCACATTCAGTGCGGCGCCGCACTGATGCACAGATGTCTTTAAGGTCGCCTCCAGAAGTCAGATTGAAATGCAACATTTAAATTGTGCGGGTTCAGATGAACTTGTGCGATTTCAAAGCCATGTTCAGTGTGAAGGAATGCTGAAAGCTAGTGCTACTTATTAGGAAATAAATTGTGATTTAAATTGTTTATTGGTTTTGTTACCTGAACATGTATTTGTTTTCTCAGAACTGTATATCTGTCTGGAGCCAATGGCACTGGATCTTATCCCGTTACCATGGCTGCTTATAAAAGTCCATCATTTACAGAACCATATCAAAATAATGACGCTGTGGCTGTTGGATCAATCATCTATGTGGGAATATTTGTGACAGGCGCTGATGGAAGTCAATATGTTCTCCGGATAGAGTCATGTGTTGCAAGTCCTACAAATAATCGTAGTGATGTAAATGCTTTTTATCTTATAAAAAATGGGTAAGTTTGTATTTCTTATGCAACTATAGAGATAAATAAAAATGTAAAGACCTAGAACTTCACACAGAGTGCTAAATACAAAAGCAGTAGTTAAAGGGGTTGTATGGGTTAGTTTTAAAACAAAAAAAAAAACATGTCATACCTACCTCCACTGTGCAGTTCTTCCTCATCTTCTGAGGTCCCATGGCGGCTGGTTAGGCTCCTCCCCACAATAGCTAACCCCCCTTTGGGAAGCTCTATTCCGAGGGGGTTAGCTTGTGGGCACGCTCCCTTTCATACATGCTGCATCCATAGACACAGAGTGTAGAAATAGGTCCCGCCCACGTTAGTCGTGTCATTGGATGTGATTGACAGCAGCGCGAACCAATGGCTGCGCTGCTATCAATCGATCCTATCTATCCAATCAACGGCCAGACTTTGTGGAGAAGAGAACGCCAGGGGACACGCACAGCAGGTGAACGGGCTCAGGTAAGTAAACGGAGGGCTGGGGGGGCCGTCATTGCCAGGTGTTTTTTCCCCTTAACGAATAGGATGCATTAAGGGGAAAAAACACAACCCTTTACAACCCCTTTAAAACTAACCTTGCACATAACTTCCTGATTTAGCTGATATCAGTATAAGTGGCCGTAGTAATAGTGGAGCCTCGTACATCTGTCACTCTGAATATCAGACGAATGGTCTGTTTTTTTTTGCATGCTAGTCTTGTATCAAAAATTAAGAGGTTACTAAAGTTATGAAAAATCTTCATACGACAGAATATAACTCGGGAAGTGATGTAATGTGTTGTATTGTATTGTAATGTTGTGTGTTCTTTAGTTTCCGAGCATACATGGTCTTGCTCTTCTGATTTTTTTTTTTTTAGACGAATACTGTACTGATTAAACGGAAATTTCCATGTTTGTCCTTTCGGATAATTTCAGATGAACTGTCTGGATCGGTTCTCTAAAGTGGTGTACTAAAGAACAGATTATCGTACAATCGCTCTGAAAGCATTTTTTTTCCCACGATTTTCTGATTGCATGTACTAGGCTTTAGATCAGTGGTTCTCAACCTGGGGGTCAGGACCCCCTCGGGGGTCAAATGATGATTTGCCAGGGGTCACCAAATCCTGGGCTGTTCCTGAAGCACACATCACTCTCCCAGCAGAGCCGTCTCTGGAGCCGGTGGCCACCCAGCTGGGCTGTTCCTGGAGCACACGGCCACCCACTCAGCTGCCCATTCAGTTCACGGCATGGGTTGGGGGCAGAGACTAGAGATCCGCTGACTGGTGAGGATTGTGAGGTGGGAGGGGCTGGAGGAGACCCTATCTCATGATTACAGCATAGGTGTCACTGCTACGAGACACCACAAAGTCGGAGACACACCGGGTAACACTACCTGTGATTATAGTTGCCATTAAAAGTCCCCACTACAGTTCCCAGATCAGCAGATGGCCTTGATCAAGAGCACCTAAGTTGGCTGATCAGAACTCCCCCCAGCATTGCCACTTATCCTATTCCCCCTCCGCCAAGGAGTAAGAGAAGGAATTAAAATATAGAATACATGGAAGGGAGAGGAAAAGAGGGGGAGCAAGAAAAAAAAGGGAGAGAAAGAATAAGAGAAAAAACAAGAAAGATGGCTAGAGAGAGTGATGGGGGGGGAAAAAAAAGAAATTAGGATAACGAGAGATAAAAGAGAAAAAGAGGAGAAGAACAAGAAGAGTGTTACATCCTAAAATGTACCATATGACGTTTTAATACTGTACGAGTTTAACTTGTCTTGCCTTGGGTGCTGACAACCCACGCTACGAAAATAGTTTTATTGTTAGGGGTCCCCACAACTTGGGAAATTTTATCAAGGGGTCACGGCACTAAAAGGTTGAGAACCACTGCTTTAGATCAATGTTATGTCCTCCACTTGTAGAAGCAACATTTTAAAGAAAATCTTGGTGAAATCTCAATGTGCCTAAAGCCCGTACACACAATAAGAAAATCAGAAGGGGATTGTTGTTTGACAGGCTGTTATCCGAAGTTTGTACCGTTAGTACGCTCCTTTTAACAATTGTTTTTCAAGAAATGTTGGATGAGACTGGTAAACTTTTGTCAAACAACCGCTCTACGTCAGATTTTTGGATGGTCAGTACACAAATCAGTCACACAAATGTCTAAAGTACAAACATGCATGCTCGGGAAATCAATTACCAGAAGGGGCCCATAGGGTGTCACTCAAGAGCTGAAATTCCTCATAGTACGTCACTACGTTCGTGTTTGTGGCACGACAAATTGTGTAACGTTAGTATGCAAGACAAGATCCTGGCACATGCCCTTTTGACAAAAATCATACGCTCAGTTGGCCAACAATCGTACCGTGTGTACAAGGCTTTACTCTAGAAAGATAGAAACCCATAAAATTCATAATTTTTGCCCTTGACTGCAGAACTATTTTAGATTGCTAAAAATAAAATACTTCGGGCCAGATTCACAGGGCCATTACTCCGGTCTATCTCCTGATAGACCGGAGTAATTTCAAATTACCTGCGTCGTATCATTAGTTTGAATCCTCAAACCATGATACGACGGCTTCGGTCTTCGATCCGACAGGCTTACGTCTTCGTATGCCGTCGGATCTACGCTGCAATCTTTTTCCGCCCGCTGGGTGGAGTTCGCGTAGTTTTCAGCGTCGGCGGAATACAAATGAGCTTTTTCCAGCGATCCACAAAGTTACGATCGGCCGTCGCATTCTCTTACGGCATCTGTAGTCAGCTTTTTGCTGCGTAAAGTTAGGGAAGCTAATATCTGGTCTGACTTTAGACGGCCCATGTTAATTATGGCCGTCGTTCTCGCGTCGAATTTCAAATTTTTGTTTTATTTTTGCGTAAGTCGTGAGGGAATAGGAATGTACGTAAACGACGCTACTCAAAAAAAACCTGACGTAACAACGTAATTTCGCGCAATGCACAGCGGGAAATTTCTGAACGGAGCATGCGCAGTTCGAGCGCCTAATTTAAATGCTTCACGCCCCCTAATCGCGTATTTCGATTCCGCCGCGAGAAATACACTACGTACCATACGGGCCGAAATCTACCTGAATTCGTCTTAGAGCCAGGTAACATATGGCGGCGTAGTGTATCTCTGATACTCTGCGCCAGGGCAATTGTACCTGAATCTGGCTCTTCATGTCCAGATTAGTGCATTGTGGTGCCATCTATTCTGAGTAACACCCCAAAGCAAGGAACTGATGGTGTGGCCACATTGCACTAACAGAGGGAAGGGTTTAAAGGGGTATAGGTAAATAGGACCTGAGCCTGTATGCCGTATACATTGCACACTATGAAAGTGTTTCATGATTGTATATTTCTTTTAAAGTCAAATGTGGCAAACTCTTTTAAAGGCAAAAAATTTACTGGCTCACTGAGTTCATCATTAATTTAAAATCAAGGCAAAAATCAAAGCTTAATTATAAAAAGTAATATTTAATTTTCTTAAGTCATGCTAAAACCAGCCAGTCTGGTCAGCAGTGTAACCAAAATATTCTTATATTTTTCTTCATATTTACAGCTGTGTCCAGGAAACTGTTTCCACAATAATAGATAATAGCAAAGCATTAGAAGCATCTTTCAGCATAAGCGCATTTCAGTTTCAAAATCAGGACTATGTAAACCTTTTCTGTGATGTACGTTTGTGTGACAACACCACTGAAACATGTTCTGGGGTAAGTGATAAATACATTTTCTCTGATAAGAGGCTGAGGTTGTTTGGCAGCAGTGAAGCATTACCTAAAGTGCCCACATGCATTAGATGAGTCTGGATATAGTCTACTGGCTAGGAGCACCATGCATATAGTAGAACTGCACAACTAATCGTTAAAAAATCGTGATCTCGATTCAACCCCCCTGACGATCTCCAATGCAGTGTTTGCCGATTATTTCATATAACAAGTGGAGAGACTTTTTCTGCTCACTCAGCTGTCAAAAGAAAACATCTGTTCAGCCTGCCAAGTTTTTAACGGGAAACATTGTAACTAATGCTTCGTTCTTAGATCAAAGGGATAAACTTCTGTGTGTGTGTAAAGAAAAAATCCGGGCAGATTGCCAAGTTTTTAACAACATAAAACATTGTAACAAACTTCCTTCTTAGGCCCCTTTCACACGTGCGGACCCAATGTCCACTTTTTCATCCATCCGTTTGCGAATTAAAAAGGGACATACATTGGTCCCTATGAGATCGCGGATGTCAGCGGATGAACATCTGCTGACACCCGATCTCGTTTGCCTCTGCAAAGATCCGATTTTGCAGACGGAAGAAAACCCTATTTTTCCTTCCGTCTGCGGATCGGATGAATCCGGATCCGTGTTCATCCGATCCCCCCATAGGTGGAGAAAAGACAGGGTGGTCCCTGCACAGTGTGCGGGGACCGCCCTGTCATCCGCCAGCTCATGGGGGATCCCACTGAGCAAACAAAGCATACGGAGGCGCTATTGGGCGCCATGGCCACCAATATTGGGGAGAGGGTCAGCCCCGCCCCCAAGCCGACCGAGGGGCACCCACCATCCGGCATTACCCATGCTGACACCTGCAGAGCCTGTTTGCCACGTTCTTGCTGCACCAAGTCCCATAATCCCCCCATCAATGCTTGCAGTTATAGGACAGACCCCGCAGGGGCGGGCATAGAGCCTGTCGCCCTGGGATCCCCTGCCGCGACAATGGGAGACTGCGGCAACCCAATGGCGGCCCCGTACCCCCGCAGCTGCTACTCCCAGCAACCCATCCAATGCTTTATCACCGGGCGACTGCTGTTGCTCCATGTTGTCCATCCCAGGTGAAGTGGGCCTGGACGCTGCTGTCTCCTAACCATGCTGGCCACACCTCCCAGCACTGGCTCTGCCCCCAGACTTGGCCTCCCTCTTTCCCGACCGACCCAGGCCTCTCACCTCCGCTGCGCAGTCTCCAGGCAGGGGAAACCTCTGATGACCCATGGCCACCTGCCGGTAAAAGCCTGACGGCAATTATTGTACTCGCCCCTCGCTGAGACACCCCCTTACTGCAATGTCAGAGGAGGGGGTATCCGTCTGGTCCGGATGGTGCCGCCGAGCGGGTGGGGGAGAGGCGCGTGCGCGTGCCATGATCCCACCCTTTGAGCTCTGCAGATGTGTGAGGATTCCGTCCAGGCCTCACCACAGCGGAAACCGGCTGACGCTTCGCCGGTAGTCCTGACGGGTCCCGATCGGGGCTCCTGCCTTGGCGCGAAGCTCAGGGGAGGCTCCTAGGAAGAAACGCTCCGAAGGCCGGGACCTCTGAGCATGTGGGAGCTCCTGCCCCCCTCCACCGATCCGGATGCCTGGTACCTCAGAAGTGGGGCCACCTGGCTGTGCAGCCATTCGGGGGCCCCTGGTGGTGGGCCAAGCTGGGCCAAGAGGAGATCCACATCGTCCATTGCAGGAGGAATCAGGTGACACTGCTCTCCTAAAAAGATAAGAAATGAATCCTCACTACGAAAATACCTTATAAGAAATATATATATATATATATATATATACTGCAGGAAGGATGATAAGTATATGGCTGCAATAGGTGCACCATATGTAAATTATAAGTGGCTGCCCCTACTTAAGTATTCCACCGAAGTGTTAAAAGAAAAGGGGGTTTGTAGGTGTTGGCGCCTTCTTTGATATGAATAATGTGATGTAACATGAATGAGTTAAAATAAATAGTTAGTGAAGTCCTTACTCTAATAGGAGCCTGTGCAAATATTTAAAAATATCTTTGTGACGGTATTAGAGCATATCTCCGCCATCCTCTCCCTTCTTCTCCCATAAAAGAAATCACCCCAATATTCCCCGACTAGGAATATCCCTGGAATCGCTGAATAATCCACACATTAGCCATGGCTTAATACTGGACGTAACAGGACACACTTTAATGAAAGTACACAGCACACTTTATACAGGATTTGGAACATCCCGCCCCCAACAACCGCTTTCCTATTGGTCCATTGTAAAGTATTCAGTCTTCACTCTGGTCCTCTAAAAACCATGCAAATGAGGACTTGAAAATGTCTCCGCAGAGATTGGTCCCAAAGCTTGAATAGGTGTGGCCAGAAGCCTGAATATCTGTGTTCAGACAAAAGCCCCAGGGGGTCAATCAATGTACACAATAGCCAGCCACAGAACAATGGAGCCGTCTGGAGAATTGAGACAGGGCAGAAGTAATTTACACCTTATAATAGAAAGGCTTTAAATAGGGTTATCACACAATGGACAATAAGTATCACTTATGAGTCTGTTGACCTGGCTGGGGTTTAGAATAACAATTAACACCTCTACACACTGGACAATAAAATGTATCTCACAAGCCCGACTCCGGTATGCCATTGAAGGGTCATTGTCCAATTATCCAGGTCTAGAGGCACACAGGCATTAAGATTAGCAGGGAGAGAATTACATCTTCTGTAATACATGAATTAGGATTTCAGTATTTCATGGTCCATGACATTACTCCCCCTGGGAAATAGTTCAACATCTGCAGTGGGACCCAAACGGGTCACTCGAGGATGTTGGGCAAGTAGTCTTAAGGTTCCAGGACTGTCTGCCAGGATAACCCATCCGCCTTCCTGCTTTGCGGCCCTGGCCCATAATCGGACGGCAAGAGGCTCGCATTCAGTCCTCTCCAAAAGCCCCTGTCCCGGCTAGGCCTGTCACAATCTCCCCTTTTGGCAGGGGACTATCCCAGTAGGAGACACCAGATGGGTTGTCTCTGAATTCAGTCAGTAGTTCCAGTCCCCCAAGGCCGGTATCCATACAGTACCCCAAATCACTTGCTCCAAACCGAGCATTACTCACCCCGCCATCCTCTGCCTCTCTCAGGGAACACGTCTGCCGCTGGGGAGAGGCCTGGACTGGCCCTTCTCCCTGGAGTCCTTTCAGCCGCTGGAGAGATGACAGGGTGGCTGGGCTCAGTCCATCATGCTGTTGGGGGTCTGGGCCAACTGGCCACCATTTATGGGGTATACCAGTGGAGACTGAAGTCCCATCCACTGGTATCCACTCAAGCTGTAGTGGGGTGCAGCCGCCAGTAGCAGCCTGTCCTGCTGCCAGTTTTTCCGCTGGGAGTAAGAGCTTTACCACCTCAGCTGGTTGCTGGGGAGGGGGGCCAACCGCCCCGGCTCCCTGGAACTCCACAGTTGGTCCCGGTGCTGGGCAGAGATGGCTGGCAATCTGCCCTGTTGCCAGCACTTCTGCTGGGGATGCATAATCCATAACATCCTCTGAACAGTCCATACATTCTGTAATCTGTGGCTGGGGAGTGATCGCCATCTTCTCACCCTGAGCCTCCAAAACTGCCACAGGGGTGGGGCAGAGGTCTTGAACCCTCTGTCCGGTGACCAGCGCTTCAGCTGGGGAAGTTCCTTGTAACTCCACAAATACTGCTCTTGGGGCTGGGCAGAGCACAGTGAAGTGTGGCCCTGATACCAGCTCTTCTGCTGGAGGCCCATCAGGTTGTTCTTCCTCAGCAGAGAAGTCTATCAGATCCCCTGTCTCTGCAACTGGTGTCTGGGGATAGAGGTTCACCATCTCCTGTCTTTCATTTGGTGCTGGTTCTTTAGGCGTTGTCACCGATCGTCGTATTTCTGCAATTCTCAGCTCATGTTGCCGCTCTCGTTCTTTCTCATCAAAAGCTTTAAAAGCTCTAAACGGAATCTTCCTTGTGTCTGCTGTGCTGTACTCACTGTTTGGAGAATGTGCGGCTGCTTGTTGAACTGCTGCCAGTTTTAACTGTAGTTCTGCGTTTCTTATTTGTTTAGCCTCCTCCGCTACCAGGGTCATCACTTTCAGCACCACATCCGCCGTTGGGTTCGGACCGAACCATGCTAATTTCTCTCTTATTAGCTTGTTAGCTGGTGATTCCTCACCCTGAATCACTGGTGTCCCCATCTTCTGTACTGCAGGCCTTGCTGCAACCGAGTTCTCCTGGTCTAGCTCCATTTATTCTGCTATGATGACACGCTCGGTTTTGTTGCTAGCAATCCTTCCACAAACTTCCAGTAGTCCTTTCCGTGTATTTCTTTTAAGCCGGGTGTAGCAGTCTTCCATTCACTGTTCCCAGTGTCTGCTTGGAATCCTGGTGTAAAGGAAGGTAGAAGGGAAAATCCCGCTGCTGCCATCCAGTGTGACGGTATTAGAGCATATCTCCGCCATCCTCTCCCTTCTTCTCCCATAAAAGAAATCACCCCAATATTCCCCGACTAGGAATATCCCTGGAATCGCTGAATAATCCACACATTAGCCATGGCTTAATACTGGACGTAACAGGACACACTTTAATGAAAGTACACAGCACACTTTATACAGGATTTGGAACATCCCGCCCCCAACAACCGCTTTCCTATTGGTCCATTGTAAAGTATTCAGTCTTCACTCTGGTCCTCTAAAAACCATGCAAATGAGGACTTGAAAATGTCTCCGCAGAGATTGGTCCCAAAGCTTGAATAGGTGTGGCCAGAAGCCTGAATATCTGTGTTCAGACAAAAGCCCCAGGGGGTCAATCAATGTACACAATAGCCAGCCACAGAACAATGGAGCCGTCTGGAGAATTGAGACAGGGCAGAAGTAATTTACACCTTATAATAGAAAGGCTTTAAATAGGGTTATCACACAATGGACAATAAGTATCACTTATGAGTCTGTTGACCTGGCTGGGGTTTAGAATAACAATTAACACCTCTACACACTGGACAATAAAATGTATCTCACAAGCCCGACTCCGGTATGCCATTGAAGGGTCATTGTCCAATTATCCAGGTCTAGAGGCACACAGGCATTAAGATTAGCAGGGAGAGAATTACATCTTCTGTAATACATGAATTAGGATTTCAGTATTTCATGGTCCATGACAATCTTATACATTGAAAAAACTCATATATAAATTAAGGCTGTGACTGATTAAAATGTTTGTGTTCGATTAATCGTTTTTTTTTTTTTTATATCGATTAATCGACTAATTCTGATTAATTAACGCACATACAGATACAACTACTTTTAGCTGATCTCCTTGCATTGCAACTCTGCATTAGCCACTGGTAAATGTGGTGGGGGCAGCATGGGGGCAGATGTGTATATTACAGCATCTACCCCCATGATTTAATATACACATCTGCCCCTATGCTGTAATATACACATCTGCCCCCATGCTGTAATATACACATCTGCCCCCATGCTGTAATATACACATCTGCCCCCATGCTGTAATATACACATCTGCCCCCATGCTGTAATATACACATCTGCCCCCATGCTGTAATATACACATCTGCCCCCATGCTTTAATATACACATCTGCCCCCATGCTGTATAATACACATCTGCCCCATGCTTTAATATACACATCTGTCCCCATGCTTTAATATACACATCTGCCTCCCATACTGCAAGAATATACACATCTGCCCCCATATGTACATTACAGCATGGGGGCAGATGTGTATTATCTTGCAGTATGGGGGCAGATGTGTATATTACAGCATGGGGCAGATGTGTATATTCTTGCAGTATGGGGGCAGATGTGTATATTAAAGCATGGGGGAAGATGTGTATATTACAGCATCTGCCCCCATGCTGTAATATACACATCTGCCCCCATGCTTTAATATACACATCTGTCCCCATACTCCAGGAATAATATATACATCTGCCTCATAATTTTACCACACACAGATGGTTGTCCTTTCTTACCTGACTATCAGACAGGCAGACCACTATCAGGCAGGCAGACCTGTCTGCAGAGTAGCTGATGGACACACGTGTGCAAGGGAAGATGATACAAGCAGGCGGAAAGGTGATGATGACGTCAGCGCGCCGCTACTCGGCTGCCGCCGGGTGTACCAAGATGGCCGCGGCTCCGGAGCTAGGCCGAAGCCGCGGCTTTTCCTATAGACAAGACCGCGGAGCTCACTCCGCGGATCGTCCTCGATCAAAATTATTTTAATCGACCAAAGAAATTAACGATTAATCTACGAATTAATCGTTAATTTCCGCAGCCCTAATATAAATAATCTATGTTAATAACAAGTGCTAAAGTTTTGAAAAAATGTAAATAAAAATTAAAAAGGTGACATGAAACATTATTAATGGTATAAAGTCCTGGGGCCAGATTCTCAGCGGCGCTACGACGGAGTATCTCAGATACCCCGTCGTATCGCCGTTTTTTTTTGGCTCGTATCTATGCGAGTGATTCCTAGAATCACTTTGGCATAGATACGCCTGAACATCCGACAAGTGTAATACCATTACACTTGCTCATCGTAGTTGTAATGACAACTCCGGGCACTAGGTGGCCTTTACGTTGTTTTCTAATTTGCCAATGCAAATGAGGCTACTACGCCGATTCCCGATCGCTTTTACGCTGCCCCGTCGTCGCGTACGTCGTTTTCGTTCGCGTAAGGTTACCCCTGCTTCTATGAGGAGTAACCTTACGAAGTACCGTCGGATGCCGTCAGGTGCCGTCGGATGCCATGTTAAGTATGGCGTCGGTCAGCGTTGGCTTTTTCCGTCGCTTACGTCGTTTTACTAACTCGTTCGCGAATAGGGCATTGCGTAGTGACGATCACGTCGTTTTGACGTCGGTTTCAACAACGCTTTCCGACGTAAGCTGGAGCATGCGCACTGGGATTTTTCCCCCGGCCGGCGCATGCGGAGTTCGTTCGACGCGGGGGCGCACTTAATTTAAATACAAGCCGCCCCCTTTGAATTACGCGGGCTTGCGCTGGGCCATTTTCGCTACGCCAACGTAAACTACGGAGCAAGTGCTTTGAGAATAAAGCACTTGCTCTAGTACGATGCGGCGGCGTAGTGTAAATGGCTTACGCTACGCCGCCGGAATTCTTAGAGAATCTGGCCCCTTGTGTCTTGTGATACTGAGTGTATCTTGCCGAAAAATTGCTAGGCATTTATGCAAAGTGCTGCGTGCCACACATAATGGATACAATTTGTTTTCACTCTGTGCTCCCTTCCTTCATGCTTACCAGATCAAAGCCCCCTCTTGGGGTAGAAGGCCTCCACAGTGTAAGCCCTGTGCTGCACTCTGGCAAATCTCTAACCCACTGTGTGGTTCAATTCAGCGTCCAGCTCGAAGAGAAAAGTGTTTGTGACAAGCGTGAGTCTGCTCGATCGGTTTTCGTCGAAATGACGTCGTCTTGACGCTCCAGACGACGTCATTACGACGAAACTAGAAGAGCGGACTCACGCTGGTCACAAACACTCCCGAGATTCATATGCAACACTTGTTTTAATCTTTTCTAAATGTGAGTACCTGCTGTTTTTTAATTAATAAACACAAAATTTATTACTGTATCATACTATTTGGGCATCTTTTCTCTTCGAGCTGGAAGCTGGATTGAACCATACAGGGGGTTAGAGATTTGCCAGAGCGCAGCACAGGGCTTACACTGTGGAGGCTTTCTACCCCAAGAGGGGGCTTTGATCTGGTGAGTGCGGGACACATCAGAGCATGAAGGAAGGGAGCACAGAGTGAACACAAATTTTATCCATTATGTGTGGCACGCAGCACTTTGCATAAATACCTAGCAATTTTTCGGCAAGATACACTCAGTGGGGTAGATTCACATAGAGATACGACGGTGTATCTACTGATACACCGTCGTATCTGTGAGATCCGACGCTCGGATCTATGCGGCTGATTCCTCGAATCAGGTTCGGCATAGATCTCCCTTAGAGCCGACTGGTGTAAGTGAGTTACACTGTCGGATCTTAGGCTGCAATCTCCCGCTGTCCGCTAGGTGGTGCTTCTGTTATTATACGCGACGAATATGCAAATGAGGAGAACCGCCGATTTAGAAACGAACGCCCGGCCGTCGCTTTTTTTTTACGTCGTTTACGTAAGTCGTTCGGGAATACGGCCATACGCTAATAGCGTTAACGTCGAAAACAATGACGTCCTTGCGACGTCATTTGAGGCAATGCACGCTGGGAAATTTTGCCGGCGGCGCATGCGCAGTACGATCGGCGCGGGGACGCACAATTTTTAAATAGTAAACTCCCCCTAGCCGCGGAATTTGCATTCCGCCGGGGGATTTACGATCCGCCAGGGCAACTTACGAGGCAAGTGCTTTCTGAATACAGCACTTGCCTCAAAAACTGGCGCAGGCGGATCGTAAAAAAGATAGATCACGCAGATCAAAAGATCCGCTGATCTATGTGAATCTACCCCAGTATCACAAGACACAGGGGGGTAGATTCACATAGATCAGCGGATAATAACAGAAGCGCCACCTAGCGGACGGCGGGAGATTGCAGCCTAAGATCCAACAGTGTAACTCACTTACACCAGTCGGCTCTAAGGGAGATCTATGCGGAACCTGATTCGAGGAATCAGCCGCATAGATCCGAGCGTCGGATCTCACAGATACGACGTTGTATCAGTAGATACACCTTTGTATCTCTATGTGAATCTACCCCAGGGACTTTATACCATTAATATTTTTTCATGTCACCTTTTTCATTTTATTTACATGTTTTCAAAACTATAGCACTTGTTGGTTTTTAGCACTTGTTATTAACATAGATTATTTATTAGATATGTGCATTCCCGTTCGTACGAATGTTATTTTCGTACGAAAATGTTAATTTTCGTACCCGCGGGATAATGTGCACATACGAAAACGGTAAAGCACCAAAATACGAAAACGACGGGATAACGAATGACCGCAAATATGAACGAACGATCCAACGGGAAAAAACAACAAAACGGCAAAATAACGAAAATGAAATCTGTATCAAGAGGTTTGCATTGTGTATTTTGTTTGAATCCGTTTTGTGTTCATTTTCAGTTGTATGTTCATTGTTCAATGACATTTATAACAAAAGAATTTCATTATGTATACTGAATGAATTCCTTTTTCTGTTTTCTGTGTATTCAAAATACTGAAGGCAAATCTTTTGTTTATGTTTTTTTGAATGGCCAGAGAGTTAGGCTGGCGATACATGATACAATTTTCTGTGCAATTTTCTTTAGATTTACCTTCAGCTATGTAGTGCAAGGGCCTGCCTGATTGCATACCATTGAAAGTGTTGTTTAGTTTGACCTCATAATATATGGTTTTTGGTAAATCTAAAAGAAAATTGTACAAGAAAATTGAACATGTATGGCCAGCCTCAGTGACTGAAAGCAGCTTCTCTTTTGTGCTGAGTAGTAGTGAGCACACTTGTACAGTAAAGCCAAATAAACTTTTCTGTGGATTTTCATCTGAAGGGAAATCAGTTGGCCAGACTTTTGAACCCAAAAATTGTTTTCTGATGCAGTTTAAAAACGATGCAGTTTTAAAACAGTCTGACCAAGTGTATGGGGCTTAACAATAGTATTGTTAAGCCCCATACACTTGGTCAGACTATTTTAACAACAAACATAAAGACGATCGTTTTCCAATTGTTCTCAGAAAATTTGTTCGTTTTTAAACTGCATCAGAAAACCATTTTTGGGTTCAAAAGTCTGGCCAACTGATTTCCCTTCAGATGAAAATCCATAGAAAAGTTTATTTGGCTTTACTGTACAAGTGTGCTCACTACTACTCAGCACAAAAGAGAAGCTGCTTTCAGTCACTGAGGCTGGCCATACATGTTCAATTTTCTTGTACAATTTTCTTTTAGATTTACCAAAAACCATATAATATGAGGTCAAACTAAACAACACTTTCAATTGTATGCAATCAGGCAGGCCCTTGCACTACATAGTTGAAGGTAAATCTAAAGAAAATTGCACAGAAAATTGTATCATGTATGGCCAGCCTAACTCTCTGGCCATTCAAAAAAAACATAAACAAAAGATTTGCATTTGAACACGTTTCTTTTGTTATTTTCGTATGTTGATATGACACCTATAACAAAAAATTTGCCTTCAGTATTTTGAATACACAGAAAACAGAAAAAGTAATTCATTCAATATACATAATGAAATTCTTTTGTTATAGATGCCATTGAACAATGAACATACAACTGACACTAACAAAAGAAAAGCATTCAAGATAGACAGAGTGCAAATTGACGAAAATTCACGATAATTATTGTCTAACAAGAAACGAACATGAATTAAACAGAATAACGAACCATCCCGCATGTACGAAAATAAAACGGTAACGGAAATACGAAACGATCGGAATACGAAAAAAATCACGTCGTACGACAAACGAACGGGAACGAACGGGAAAACGTTCGTCTTACGAAAAACGAACGGAAACGAACAGACGGGGCCATACGAAACGGAACAAAAAAAAACGAAAACATTTTCTGTGCACATGTCTATTATTTATTTATATATGAGTTTTTTCTATGTATAAGATATTTTTAAATATTTGCACAGGCTCTTATTAGAGTAAGGACATCACCAACTATTTATTTTAACTCATTCATGTTACATCACTGCTCTCCTAAACTGCTCCTGCTAAACGATTCCCTATAATGTTGCCCGGGTCACTCCCTAACCCCTTAAATAATAAAAACCCCTCCTATCCCTACCTTTCCTCCAATCCACTACTCCCAACCTCTGCACTATTTTCTTGTAACCCCTTGCTGTTGCCCTCATCTCTTCTGTCACGCTGGCCCTCCTGTTAGCTCCTTTTCAATGCCCTCGCTCCAGGCCTCTCTTTTTTTTTTTCATGGGACAAGAAGCTTAGTTCCCTAGATTGTACAACCATACAGCATTTTATAATGACCTATGATGTGCGTAAGTATGTATGAATGGAAGGACTGAACCAAAATACAGAATGAGGATCCTGTTATTGCGCATGAGGCAATGGTCTGCTCCCAGTCAGCAAAAATGAACGTATGGAGCCGATACAGTGAAGAACAGGAAGTTTCCTCAGGTTTTTGTTTAGCAGCAGAGAATTTGTAAAAAATAATTTATTTTTCAAACAAGAATATTTACAAATTAACAATAATGAAACATCCATATAGGTGGTGCAACACAAAAACAGACATGGAACGTCACTCATAGCAAGGAACACCCCTATGTACAAGCATGGTTTACCATTTTTTTTCTAGGAGCCAATATAGTAAGCCAACACAACACACTTTTTTTTTTTTTTTTAAAGGCCTTGTGGCACAGCAATTAAGTACAACATGTAGGCATACAGTATAAAATACATATATTGTTGTGGTGCTCAGCTGCAGTGTCATGTATTCACACACACGTATGTTATGTTTTGAAAATGCCTATATGCATGTGTGAATAGATGCTGCTGCTGGCAATTACATATGCTATAATAAAATAATTAAAATATAGAAACTCATCATGATTTGCTATTTACAATCAAAATATCAGACATGTAAACCAGTCTAACAGCTTATGATTTTTTTGCTTGTTCTTCACAGTGCACCCGTGTTAAATCCTTCAAAGCAGCTACTAAGGAAGTTGAGATAGGCCTACCCATTGATGGTATGTCACAATAACTATTATACACATATGCACAGAAAGGTGTTTTATTTGTCATAATATCATCATAAGACATAGTATTTTAATTTATTAATCCTATTTTTTATATTCTCTGCACATACAGTCATGATCAAAAGTTTAAGGCTGCATTCACATCTAGGCGGCAAGTAACGCCGCGTACGCGGCTTTACTTGCCGCCATTCGATTCATTTTTTTTTTTTTTTTTTTACAAATTATCTCATTGATGTCTATGGCCAAACGCCAATGTCGCCTAAAAAAAAGGGTCCGGGACTTTTTTTCAGGCGAAAGGCGTTCGGTGTTTCAGAGATGTGAACCATCTCTATAGACATCAATGGGAATTTCCCCCTCCAGCGGCACGAGCATCGGGCGACAGGCGTTTTGTCGCCTAGATGTGAATGGAGCCTTAGACCACTTAAAAAATGGCAAAAAATTATATTTTACATTGTTGGATCTTAACAAGGTTTCCGAGTAGAGCTTCAACATGCAACAAGAAGAAATGAGAGTGAGACAAAACATTTTTTGAGCATTTAATTTAATGAAAACAAAGAATAATCTGAAACAGGCTGTTTTTCAGCTGATCAAAAGTTTAGGACCACACCTCCAAAACAGAAACCCAACTTCCAAACATGAACTCAGTAATGAGTAGCTCCGCCGTTATTGTTGATCACTTTAAAAATTCGTTTTGGCATGCTTGATGCAAGCGTTTCCATGAGGTGAGTGGGAACATTTCTCCAAGTGGTGAAGACAGCCGCACGAAGGCCATCTACTGTCATGCCAGTAACGTTGGAAACCATCAGGACCATCAAGGTTAAATTTTTTCCCATCAGAGAATAAAACTAAACTTCCTTCCACCTTTGAATGTCCCATGTTTGGTGCTCTCTTGCAAAGTCAAAACGAGCAATTCTGTGGCGTTCTAGGAGACGAGGTTTTTGAAGACGTTTTTTGTTTTTGAAGCCCTTCAGTCTCAGATGCCATCTGATGGTTATGGGGCTGCAGTCAGCACCAGTAAGGGCCTTAATTTGGGTCGAGGATCATCCAGTGTCTTGATTAGAGACCCTGCTTATGCAGTTTAGCAACCCGATCACGTTCAAAAAGGGAGAGTTTTTTTGCCTTTGCCATCACGTGTGACTACCTGACAGAAAATGACAATGAATCCACATCTTTGCACAGATTTGGCCTTTTGAAGGCATGTGGTCCTAAACTTTTGATCAGCTGAAAAACAGCCTGTTTCAGTTTAATTGTTATTTTCAATTAATTGAATGCTCAAAAAATGTTTTGTCTGAGGCCTCGTACACACGACCGAGGAACTCGTCGGAAAAGACACATCGTTTTCCTTGACGAGTTCCTTGTTAGGCTAGTCGAGAAACTTGACAAGCTGTCTTTGCGTACACACAGTCAAGACCAAATCTCCTCTTTCTCAAATTCGGTGACTTCAACACATAGAACGACAGGTGCTGATTTTGCTAATCTCATGTTACTGCGTGTTAGGAAAAAGTTTGGTAAGAGACATTTGCACTTTTCAGTTTGTTACAGCGTGACAAAGGTGCTATTTCCATTACAAATATTACTTTTACCGAAGGTGTGCGGGTTTCTAAGCATACACAACGTTTCTCGTTGGAAAACCACCCCGACAAGGAACACAATGACTCCCAAGAACTTGCTCTCTTTTTCCCTTGTCGAGTTCCTCGACAGTTTACTCGATAAAAAACATACACACGACCGTTTTCCTCTGCAAAAAAGCTCTCCCACCAAGTTTCTTGATGGATTCTGCCGAGGAAAACGGTCGTGTGTACGCGGCTTCACTCTCATTTCTTCTTCTTGCATGTTGAAGCTCTACTTGGAACCTTGTTAATATTCAACAATGTAAAATATGTTTTTTTGCCATTTTTCAAGTGGTCTTAAACTTTTGATCAGGGCTGTATATGGTGTTTTATCAGCAAGAGAAAAATAACAGCTAATAATAAAAACGACCCCATAGTGTCTTCTCCAATGTCCATCTTATAGCACTCAAAGGGCGTTATGTATCAATGAGTTTTTATTACCAACTCTGTTTACTTTGCTTAAACTATCTATTAGAATAAGAATTGCCCTAAAGTTTAGACCTGTTTCGCACCTGAATTGTGAACAGAATTGCACCGGACCCCATGCTGTGAACCATGGCTGCAGTATATGTGAGCCCAGCCCAAGGGCTCATCCTCGCACATTCTGTGCACACTTTCCCGCAGCGCATCCAAAATGCGCAAGGACAGTGTGTCAATCTGCTGCAGGCTGTTAATATAATACTAACAAACACCCCAAAC